>NW_019011404.1:0-11385 GCF_000150535.2 Carica papaya | reverse complement strand
TACTTACTTGATTTGACGCCGAAAACTAGATGGTTACTGCTCCTACGGGCGATCTCTAGGTTCCTTGAATTTTTCTTCGGGAACTGAAATGCGCTTACGGTACCTACAAGTGTCCAAAATAAACCCAAAAATCAGACCCAGGGCCTACTCGACTAATTTCGAAATTCTGGCACGGCGGCTCCACCTTGCTCCGGCTGCGGTGATCCACCTCGAGTTGGCTGTTTTCGGCCATTTTCAGCTGAATTCAGCCGAACTTATACCTATTCCTGGAAGAAAACACACTTAGGGCCCTTGGTGGGTTGAAAAAACGTAGAAAACCAAAACTCACCGGCGGTGGGGCTTTCCGGTGCGGTGGCTCCTCTGGCTCACGTTGCAGTTGGGTGTTTTGTTTCGGTCAACCTGTAGAGAAGGAAACGGTGGTCACAACAGTGGAAAAATCACATCAAACGGGAATCGGGAAGGGCCTCATCGGAGGCCTTTTTTTAAACACCCCGCGGTGCTGCCGCTGAGCTTCGGCAGCATTTTTCAGCCAATCGGCCGGTTCTTTCACTCCGGTTTGGCCATGGGTGGGTTTAAAATTGAATTTCGTGGAAGAGGGGAAATTTTTATCTCGTTTGGCAGTCAGAAATTGCTCCGATACAACAGCGGGTAGCGGCGATCAGCTACCCGGTGGCTGGGCTATCTTCTTTGACGAGGGGCTCTGGCGGCTTGGGTTAGGGTTTGGGTGCAGATGGGGTTATTTATACCCATCCACTTTTGATCTGAGCCGTCTATCGCTTTTAATTTGGACTGTCCGATTGCGATTAAATAGGGACTGAATCTGGACTGTTCATCGCGATTCAATCTGAGCCGTCCGTCCACGATTCGATCTGGATCGTCTATGCGCGATGCAATTTGGGCCGTCCGTGCACGTTTTCGATCTAGGCCATCCGTGCGCACGGGAATGGATCTCAGCCGTTTGATCACGCGCATGCAGATCACCCACGTGGCCTCCCGCATCAGCGCCTCTGCCACCTAGCGCGTCCTAGTTGGTCGGGGCTGCTGACCGAACAGCTGACGTGGTGTAACTTTTTAAATTGCGTTTTGACCACGGTTTGCAACTTTTCTTTCAAAAATACCCCCAGAACCCAAATTTTCACCCATTTTTCCCAAAATTGTTTTCAATTAAATCCCTAACCAATTTGTTACCCATTTTATTATTATTATTTTCATTAAATCAAATTAAAATAAATTAAAATAAATTAAAATCATATAAATAATAACTATATTTATATAATAAAAATAATAATTAAATAAAAATAAAAATAATTAAATGTTGGGTGTTACGTAATAAATATGTAAAAAAATTAATAAATTTCGCTTTGAATATAATAGATGATATAAGAAGAGAATTTAAGAAAATAGAAAAAAAATATTTGTAATGATTTCTTTTAGACTTGAATGAATAATAGATAAAGTAAATTAAAAATAAATTATTAATTAATTAAAGTAAGATTAATATAAAATGATAAGAAAGTATTATTTACTAAATTATGTAATTAATCAAATAGATAAAACAAAGAAAAGTTAAATTGGATTGCTTTAGTGACTAGAATAGTTGTAAAAACGAGATAGACATTCAATATGATTGCATGAAACTCTTGGGTTCACCACTGACCCAAGAAGACTTAGTTGTTGTGCAAGTTTCTGTTAATAGTTGGATGGTGTTTGGAACTCAAATCAGAATCCTTTATCCTTAAAGTACGTAGTATATCTAATAGCTATCCAAAATTCACATTCACATATTTTCAAAAATATTTTCAAGCAAAAACCTAATTAAGTTTTAAGTAAGGTTTACAAAATAAAGAAATCATGATTTGATAATCAAGTAAGTGGGAGAAAGTAGAAAATGGTAATATTGAATGTTTTAATTAGTCATTTGCTTGTTGCTTAATTGTTGAATGAAGATTGCATGTTTTAAATATTGTATGATAGTTGATGGTTAATTGTATGATGAGTTGAATAGTCTTAATAGAATATTAATAATAGTACATATTCACCAATAAGATCATGAACACATAAAATAACTCTCACAAATAAAATAAGATCAACAAAAAAAAAACACATTCTCAAATAAAATTAGGGATTCTAAATGAAATTAATAAAATTAAAAACTAAAAATAATACAAGCATTAAAACATAAATAATAAATAAAATGATAACTAAATAAATTATAATAAACAGAAAAGTGTCGGATTAAGATAGTGAGTTTTATAAGGATAAAAAAGAGACAACTGGGAGATTTAGAATAGTGTGAGATATAGAGTAAGGTTAACTAAGAAAGTGTATAAAGTTTCTAGAGAATATAATTAATCCGTTAGAAAAAATAAAAATATCAATCTTAACTCGAATAGGAGAAAAAAGAAAACAAAACAAAAACTTGGAAGAAACAAAAATTTATAGTTAACACGTTTAAGATTGGTATGATTGAAGTTCAGGGGTGTGGTGAACCCTATCCTTAAGTGGATGGAAATCTTTCCAGACATAGTTGGGGTGTGTGTTATATTCTGGGTCACCTGGCGACAGACTGCTGTGACCATTGTGTGTGTTTTGACTTTGTGTGCATCCCCTTGTGATAGTGGGAATCCTAATCCCATAATGGTACCAATTGGATAACAGATTCATTCGTTCAATCTCAAAGACAATTCTAAAATTTTAATAACTTTAAATTGATGATTATGTTGGGGCAAATAAAGAATTGGGGATACCCACTGAGGGGTTACGGATGTCTTGGTTTGGTCGGAAATTTGTAAGAAATTCTTATATGTGGATTTGTGGGATAAATATGGATTAAAGAGAAACTATTGGATGAGTATGATTTTAAAACTAGATGTGATGTGATAATAGTGTACAATATGAGTGGTTACAATTAGGAAATTAAAAAAAGGAAAGAAATTAGGGGGATAATGAGAAAATAATAAAAAAGAGGAATTTTGAGAGATAACTAGTAACGGAGAAATAGTGAGGGTAAAAGAGTAGATAAAAAGAAGTTAGGGAGAACAATGAGAGATAAGATAAGAAATGGAATATCTTTGCATTTCATGATTTTCAAACATAAAGGGAAAGAAAGATTATACATTTCTTATTGATTGTATGTTGATATATCACATGCATAAGGTGTAGTTTATTCGATATATTTACTGAGCCTGTTATTTTGCTCATTCCATTCAAATTCTAATCATTTTTCAAATCAGGCCGATGAAGATAATCTAGAGAGCCAAATCAGGAATTTCATATTTTGGTTCTCATCTAGTGAGTTTTAGTCCAGTTGTGGACTCTACAGAATTTTGTAACCTCATAATATAAATTATGTTAAATATTGTACAATGGATGAATAGCTTATACTGTATTTTAGTTTAAATTTATATTATATTTTCTAGTTCAGTTGTGTTTGGCGGCGTGGTTTCTTGTTAGGGAACTATGAGCCCTCACATGTTCTTTTTTTTAATCTTATTCATCAAATGAATGTATTAAACAAAAATTCCAACTCTTATATTTGAACTCTTCAAATAATCAAGATATAATATTGAGAATTAAAATTTAGCAATAGAATTTAAACACAAAAATCCAAACCTCTGATACCACTATTGAATTGTAATATATTCACAATACGTAGCAGAACATATAAAAAAATCCAATTTGATCTATTTGTGCTTTAAAATTATATTATAGGTTAAAGATCAAATCTAAAATATATCTAGTAGCAGATTCTCAAATTAAAATTCTTCAAAAATATGAAGACTCTATGCATATCTACATCAAAATTGACCTTTGTTAATCAACTCTGTGATCAATAGAACACGCAAACAAATTGAATAATCATTATGTTAAATATTTTTCACAAAATTTTAACAAATTATAAGAATAAATTCCCTCAATTTTTTTCGTGTTTATAGTGTGTTGCTGTTTTTTTTTTCAAGCAGCTGCCTATTTATCAGCACCCCGGATGTACAGCTGCACTTTTTTACCACCGTCTGTGAATGTGCGGCTGTACCTTTTTACCAGCACCTGTGACTGCCCTTTCTTATTAATAAAATATTTTATAAATCAATTCAATTCCGAATTAGATTTTACAATAATCTTCATTATTATAACAGCTACACATATTATATTATTATACTAATAATATAATAACTAAGAAACACATATATTAATTTTTTATTTATAAAATAGATAAATTCAAATTTTCTCCAATATCAATTATATTCTCTGTGCCAAAAAAAATATAATAATATTCTATTTAGATAAAAAAATTTATTTATTTGACTAAATAAAATTCTCCAATTTAATTATCAAATAATTAGTTTATTTAGAAAAAGACAGAATACTCATTAGTGTGCGACCCCATAGGTTCAATATTAAAGCAGTAGCAAATTGTCAAACTAAATTATTAATCAAGCTTGGCGTCTAGTAAAATTGTTTAACGACTGGATAGCATATAGTGTATAATTACTCTTAAGAAAAAAATATGTGACATTTTATTCCATTATTATTCTTCCAAGTTAACCCTATGATATGATTTAACTGTCAAATCCCGATAGGTAACCAACTATGGTTCATGTCAATGATAAGTGACTATTGAATGACATAAGAAACTCTTTTCTTCTTTCATTCAATTGTCCTGAACAAGGTTCTAATGTAATCGTTATAATAAATCACAACATAGAGGTTAAACTCATTGTCAAAGTTCACAGATTTTTTTTTGATCAATCACTAATTTTACAAGTATTTAATCATATTCAATATCCTTTCAACTATAATTGTATGACTATAAATGTTCATAATCAAAAATATGATAAATGATTTATTAATTACTATGATGATCTCAGGTCAAAGAAAATTCTTACATCTCATCCCTTTAAGAGAATATTTTATTGATAGTTTAAGATAATATTAATCATTAAGAATTTTTAAATAGATCTATTCGATAATTATATCTCCATATGCATCATTTATATATGTGATTTAGTTAATAGATCAACTATTCTTTAACTTATAAAGATGGTCACATATGTATTGGTCATACTAAATCATTAATGTCCTATTTTGATGATCTAATGACTAATAACATTTTATATTAAATCATAAAAGGGTTTACTCTTATTATCAAGATCTCCATCTTGATGTAATGTTTCTAAATTTAATAAAGAACTTTATCATATAAATTAAACAAAAAAATAATAAATATGATAATAAAAAATCATTTTAATATATTAAAATAAATTATCAAACAAAAATGTATTTAATATATTACACGAATAATTAGATCCTGTGCATAACAATTATATCTGTAACAAAAAGTCATCCACCATTCAAGTGTTGGGAGAGACCAGATGCAAATTGTATCAAATGCAATTAGCTTAGACATGAAGTTGTTATTTGCAAAAGCAAATTTGAAATGGAAGAAGTAGATGCCCAAGTTGTCGACCAAGATGAAGAATACCATATTTTTTTGGCAATGCGTTTCTCAACAAGGAGCTTTTCAAAGTGTTGGCTAATTGACAATGGTTGTACAAACCACATGACTTATGAAATAACTCTCTTTAAGGAATTAAAGCCCACCGAAATCATGAAGGTCAGAATTAGAAATGGTGGTTATATTTCTACAAAAGAAAAAGGAATCATGGCAATTACGACAAACTCGGGTATAAAAATAATTTTTTATGTTCTTTATGTACTTTATATTGATAAAAATCTGTTGAGTGTAAGCTAGTTAATAGAAAAAATATTTTTAAAAAACTTGTATTATCGTATCTATGATGTCGTTGGACATGAGATTTTTTGAGTTAAAATGAGAGGTAAAAGCTTCTCATTTGATCGAATAGAGGAGAAACATACAACATATTCTACTAAAGTCTATCACCAAAATCTAGCACAAGAGGCTCAGGTATTGTTGTCTTCAACAAATGTTGAAAATAAAGAAAAAGGATATTGATAAGGGGCTTACCAATTGTTTCTGATCATTTGTTGAATTGTCATGCTTGTCAATTTGGTAAACCAGATAGGATGTCATTTCCTAAATCATCTTGGAGGCCTGAAAAAAGCTATAACTAGTCCACACATATGTGGAGGACCTCAAAGAACATCGTTACTTCAAGGTAGACTTAACTACATTCTTTTTATTGATGATTTTATAAGAATGTGTTGGATTGTTTCTTGAAATTCAAGCCAGAAGTGTCTGGAGTTTTTTGAAAGTTCAAAAATATGATAAAAAATCAAAATGGCTACAAAATTCAAGCTATAAGGTATGATAATGAAAAAGACTACATCTCTACAAAATTTAATTTGTTATGCGAGGAAGCTGGCATTAAACAGCAACATATTGCCCCGTATATGCCTAAGCATAATGGAGTTAGTTAGAGGAGAAACAGATACGTTTTAGAGATGGTTAGATGTATGTTGCATGAAAATGAGTTGCCAAAAACGTTTTGGGCAGAGGCAATTAACAATGCAGTTGTGACACCCCTAAACCTTTTATTATTGAATATGGTATTTTTTTTTTTTAACTTCTAATTTGACATTTAAAGTATCTTAGGCATGATTTAAATTTTATTTTTTCCAAAAGTTTAAGAAAATTTTAAATGAAACAAACAAAAAATAATAAAAAATGGACCAACGAGCAAGCCTCGCGAGAATATAGCTTGCAGGAAACACTCATGAGCCCATAAGCCCACGCATTGGCACAACTCTTTGTGTCCCATCACGGATAGGGTTGTCACGTCTGCCTGCATACCCCGTAGTCTTGATTGCCACATGCACGCCATGAGGTGATGGTCAGTCGACCACTTGGCCGATCAATAGATAAAAGTCGTTGCATGTTATCCAACGAATCACATACACCCTTTATTGGCTATTTAAAGCCCATTTCCTCTCCTCTCTTCCATTTTCTTCATTCTTCTTTTTCTTCTTCACTTAGCCAAAAGAGAGAGGCTAGAGAGAGAAAGAGACTTGAGAGAGACGGAACCAAGGAGACTCGAGAAGCTTTCCTCCTTCACACAATAAGTTTTTTTCTTTTCTTCTTAATTTTTTTTCTTCACTAAAATTCCAAGAGCTCACCCTTAAACTCTTCAAATTTCTAGAAATCCTTCTAAAAATTCATGGGTTACCGAGCAACATTCCTTCTTCAAACCGTAAGTAATGTCATTTTCAGAACCCAAAAGCTTGAAAGTTTAGGGTTTTGGTATTTTCTCTTGCTCTCCTAAGTGTGATTTCTACACTTTGAAAATATTTAAAGATAATGAAATTCATGATTGTTTAGTTTGGTTTCATGCATGCAATGATTATTATTTTAAAAATTATTTATGTTGAGTGTTGGATTTTGAGTGTTTTGTCTTTAAAATATATGTGGATATGAATCTTCATGCTTAAATTGAGTTATGGAATTGGAAGAAATTGTTTTGAATGGTAAAAATGAGTTAGAAAATGGTTTGGCCAATAAGGTGCCAAATAGGTTATGCGTTGTGACTATGTCATGACCGTGCGTGAGGGACACGGTCCCCAACTTATTTGCCTGTGCATTAGGGGGTCTGCTGCGAGTGCGTGCGCGCACACATGAGACTTACTAGATGTGTCTGCACACCAAGCAATTTGTGTGCGTGGGAGAAGACCTAATTGGGCCCTTTGTCATGTCCCCATATGCTTATAGGCACGCAGGACAACCTACTAAGGCATGTCACTTGCGTGGTATGTTGTGTGTATAGGCTGGGCCCTTTGTCATGCCTTTCGTCGATGGCCGAAAGGATTACCTAATTGGGCCTTAGCCCGATAAGGTAACTCGATGGCCTAATATGAGTGTATAGGCTCAAATGGGTTTGGTTTGATTAACGAACTCCCACAGAACCTGAGATAGGTTGTGTGGACCCCCATTCAAGTCTGGTTCAATTTAAGGGATCCTCACTAGGTCTAGGTAGGGACAGTGGCCCAAATAGGCCAAGTTTAGTTAATGAACCCCCACAGGGTCTAGATTAGGTATCGAGCCTTGTTAGGTCAGGTTAATCAATGGACCTTAGTGGTCTGGATTATTTAGCTTAGGGTTAGTACCAACTTAATGGAAGGATTCTAGTAAGTTAGAATGATCGGGAAATAAATAGGTATTAGAATTCGAGGATGGGCCCTATGGGTCGAAATGAATGATCTAGATTATAAATTTGATTGTGATTTTGAACATATAAGAAAAATGGAAAAACTAAAATTTGTTTAACTATTATCAGTAAGGGGTGACCGAATATGATTGGTACTAATTGTTTGTGAACTGCTCCTTATGAATGGAACTGACGTTCCCTCTAATAAGAGTGGATCGTGATTGACTGTAGGGGTTCACAGTGAAAAAGTACGGTCTTGGACACAGTTTCCAACTACTTTACCATATATCGAACTAAAGTGTTTCCCATTTATAGTGGTGGTCTGGGATCCCTTCTGCCCTCTAATGATATAAGTTAAAATAGTTTTTCATAAAGATTGATAAAAGCCATAACTGAATCAAATTGTTTAACTGTCTAGCTACGATTGTTGATTGGTTACCCATGCTTAGATTGTTTATTGAATTGAATATGTTTCTCACTATTCTGTCTTATCATGTCATACTATTGTTGGTTTCACTGGTTTCTACTATGTTTTTCACTATTCCGTTCAATTACTTATGTCTAAGACTGGCATTCAAAATGTATTTTGATTAATTAAAAGTGAACACTTTCGATAGTATTTTAAATGAACGTATGTTGCAAATGCCACCAACGGTAAGTTCACTTATTAAAAAAGTAACGACACATTTTTAAAATAAACAACCTTTAAAACTTTAGTAGCATAGTTTAAATACTATTTCCCTTACTGAGTTTTATGGAACTCACCCCAATCTATTTCCCATAAAAGATGAGGAATTTAAAGAACCATTCCCCGATTTACCACTCAAAGCTTGTTTGGATCCGTTCATGGACCTATAGGGGATATTTAAGTGCATATGGATGATTGTACTCTGATGAACAATTATTTTTGTAATGAAAAAAGTGGCTAGAAGAATGTCAGTTTATGTTTTGTTAGCTAACTTCTTCACCTCAAATGTATTTGAATAACATAATTTTTGTATGGGATGATTTTTCTTCCGCTATATAGTTCTTTTTGCACTCATATATGTTCTACTATAGGACATTGTTGCCCCACTAGGTACCGAGATGTCACAGCAGTATTTCTGTAAAACAAACTTCCAAGCAAAGACTTGGAAGAAAAACAAAAACTTAAAGACAATTCTCTTGGAGAGGAAATAACAGACCAGTGGCAAAAGGAATTGAAAGATTATCCTTCAATCAAAGGAGTAAGTCCACTTTTAGACATCTATTAAAGATATAATATGGCAATATGCAAACCTGCTGGACATGAAAAAGCTCTTAAAAGTCCAAAGTGGAAAAGAACAATGGAAGAGGAGACGTCAATGATCCAAAAGAATAAAACATGGGAATTAGTTTAAAGACCTTAAGGTAGAAAAGTCATTGAAGTGAAATGGGTGTATAGAACAAGCTCAATGCATATTGCTCCATCAATAAATACAAAGTAAGGCTTGTCGTTAAGGCTTATGCTCCGATATTTTGTCTTAATTACTTGGACAGTTTTGCGCCTATTGCTAGATTAGATACAATTAAATTATTGCTAGCCATAGAAACCCAAAAAAGTTGGCAAGTGTTCCAGTTAGATGTCAACTCAGCTTTTTTAAATGGTGTTTTACAAGAAGAAATATATGTAGAGCAACTAAAGAGATTTGTGGTGCAAGGTCAAGAGAATAAGGTCTATTTTCTCAAAAAGGCTCTCTATGGCCTCAAGCAAATACCTAGAGCCTGGTATAGCAATATAGATGAGCATTTACTAAGTTTAGACTTTAAAAAAAGCTTATCTAAGGGCACTCTTTTCATCTAATAGAAGGAAAATGATATTTTCATTATGTCGCTTTATGTTGATGATCTTTTAGTAAAAGGAAATAATGCATAATTGGCTGAAGATTTCAAACAAGAAATTATGCATGTTTTTGAAATGATAAATCTTAGTCTTATGACTTACTTTTTTGGGATGGGGTCAACCAAAACCAAAATGAAGTATTCATCTACCAGAAGAAGTTTGCAAAGGAAATATTGAAGAAATTTTAGATAGAGGAGTTTAAAGCAACAAATAAACTAATGAGGAAAAAGAAAAAAGCTAAGTAAAGAAAATGGTGTTGATAAAGTTAATGAAAGTTATTATAGAAGTTTGATTGGTTGCTAATTATCTTACTACAACAAGGCCATACATTTTGTTTGTTGTAAGTCTCTTATCCTCATTTATACATTATACTAGTGAAATGCATTTAAGAGCAACAAAAAAAATATTAAGCTATATCAAAGGTACTCTTGATTATGGTGTCCAGTTAGAGAAGTATCAAAATTTCAAGTTGTATGGATTCTCATATGATGACTAGTCCAAGGTCTGTTGATAACATGAAAAGTACATTAGGATACTATTTCCATTTAGATTCAGGAGTTTTTTGATGGTGCTAAAAGAAGCAAGAGATTGTAGCACAATCCATTCTAGAGGTATAATTTATTACACCAACACAATAGTAAACGAAGCTTTATGGCTAAAGAAAATTCTATATGATATATATATGGAGCAAAAAAATAGCATTGAGATTTTTGTTGATAATTATACAATAATTACAATTTCTCACCATCCAATGTTTCATGAAAAACTAAGAATTTCAACGTCAAACTCTACTTTTTGAGGGACATGCAACAAAATGGAGAAGTAACATTAATTTGCTACAAGTATAAAGATCAACTAGCAGATTTGTTTACAAAACCAGTTCCAGTCAGTAAGTTCGAACTTCTAGGGCAACAAATTAGAGTTTGTAGTTCCTAAAGCAAGGAGTGTTAAATATTGCTTTAGGATTGCATGTGAAGTAGTGTTTCCTAGTTTTTAGGAGTTCATTATTTTTTTGAATTTATCATGTATAATCATGGCTTATTTTTAGGATCATGAACTTAATGTTTAGTTAATTTTTAAGTCTTTTTAATATAAGTTTTTCCCTTTGTTATTCTATTATTATGATATCCTTCTTTGTAATTTCATATTCCTTCATTTTTATCTCTAAAAACCTTAAGGTAAAACGCCACTTATAACTCAAAATATGAAAGTGGTGTCATTTCAAGCCTTATATAAATTCCCATCTCCTCATTTTTTCACTACTCTTCTGATTGAGTCATCATCTCTTTAACTTGAAGATTTTCTTTAAAGAAAACACGAGTAATTTTGATGTAAAAATAGCTATTAAAAGCCCTAAACCATGTTAAGCAACTGATTGAACCAAGGCACAACTGAAAGAAAATT
>NW_019011384.1:0-26995 GCF_000150535.2 Carica papaya | reverse complement strand
TTCACAACCTTAAAACTATTGTGTGGTTTGAGTTTTCTCAGCAATCCTAAATACTTAAAAATACATAATTATCTCAATTTGCATTTAAATCATGCAATGATACTTAAAAATATCAATGCAAGATTTTTAAGTTTGATTAGCTAAAAAAAAAAACGATTATTCAATATTATAATTCACCCATGGCTTTCAAATTTTTAAATAAAAATTTATATATTTTTATTAATTAGATGGTACTCACACATCAATATTAACACAACATCTTACTAAAGAAAAACAAGATACAACCCACCACTTAGAATCGCATCCTCCTAAAACAAAGGTGGAACTACTCATCATCCAGCCAATAGATAATTGGTAGTTTGGTTTGCTTTCTATTGGTTTTAAAACGTCTTTTTTTTTTTTTTTTGGTCGGATCACGCAGGTTTAATTGGAAGTGTTATGTCTAGACCTATTGCACATGGGGGTATGTTGTCTTTTGAAACAGCAGTTTCTATGTTGTAAATTTGTAAGAAGGGTATATTGTGTTAAAATATGTAACATACACATAAATGAATTGTTATGATTTTGTATTAAATCTTGGGCAAATGAAAATGTCTTAAATATATAGTGTTTTCTATAATTTACGACATACATGGTCCGTGCATACAATTATTACTGCCAAGTATCTTGATCATATTTTCAATAAAAAATGAGGAAAACCATGCCATCATCTTGTTCTTTTTTTCGTTTCTTTGCATGAGCGACAGCATAGGATAGGATGTTTACGTCAAATAACCTGTGAAAAATAGGTATACTATGGTGAATTATTCTTTTGTTAAATAATAGATTATAATTAATTATTCTACAATCTTAACTTTGACAGAAAATAATTTAATACGATATTTATATATTAATGGTCTCCTAAGAGTAAGTTCATTAGCTTAATAAAGTATGACCACACCCTACAATAAAAATAAGACTGCAACTAAAATTTAAACACTCTCATAGTATATCAAATAATCAATAGCCATTTATTCACCTAAAGTTTGAACTGAAAAAGAATGAATAATCTACAGTTTTTACATTTACAGGAATTTCCAGGGACAATTGACTTATGTTCTAAAACTAAAAGTCCTTTTTAGATATTTTTTAAAGAAAAAAAAAAAAGTCTAAAAGGCTTTTGAATTCCATTATGGCTCTCCTAATTTCTTGGGCCATGTGTTGTTATGTTGAGGAGAAACTTAAAGAGTTAGAGAAGGTGCAACATCTCTAAAGTCCAGAAGACAAGATAATCTCTCCCATTTAACTTAAAAAAGATGTAGGAAACATTTTGGAAAAACCTAATCCACGAGATTATTGGTTGATTATTCTAGATATTTTGCAAAGGGTAAACACAACATATTATGTACTTAAAATAAAAGAAACAAGAAAGATGTTCAAAAAATCCTCATTCTTTTGCTAATCCAGGAGATTATTGGCTGATTGTTTTGGATATTTTGCAAAGGGTAAATCCATAGCATATATAATGCTCAAAGACTCCATTCAAGACTTACTGAGTGCTAATATTTCGACCAAGGCCCAAATCGAGCCAGATTAAAAGTTACTTGAACCAGTACTCAGATTCAGACACCAAGACACTAAAAGAACCAATTAGTTTCAACTTCATCCTGCATCCTGATCCAATTAAAATGAATAAATTTAGATTGAAAATACAAAAAATAATAATAATCTTTATTTTTATTTTTTGTTAATTTTCTTATTAAAATTAAAAAGAAAAAAAAAAAAAAAAAAAAAAAAAAAAAAAAAAACCCATTAATTCTTTAACCCCACCACATTTCAAATCTAGGTCTATTAACTTCAAATTGGGGAAAAAACCGGGAACCTTCCAAAAAAAAAAAATTAAAATGGTCTATTTTTTGTATCGGGGCGGATCCCCCTTGAGGCCTTTTTTTGAAAAAAAATTTTTATTCTTTTAAATAAAAAATAAAAATTATTATTAAAAAAAATTAATTTTTAAAAAAATTGTTTATACTCCGAACTCTTAACATAATCAAATGGGTATAGTAAGGATCCCGTGACAGCCAACAACATATCTACTTGATTTACTAGCACTCATTTTCCAGTCTATTGACCAAAAGCAATATACACTAATCATCAAAAATGGGAATTGAATAAATATTTCTATCACATGGAAGGGAAAATATATTCCTAAAATCTCTAAAACAATAAACCAATACATCAACTCATCATATAATCATTATAGTGAACACTACTGGAAGGCCAAAGAAATACAGATATATACTAAACCACCTCAAGAACAGTGACTATAAATTCAACTTCGAAGCTCTCCACATCCAATCTCTCACTTGTTTCCCCTGAAATATATATAAATTTTCTGCACACAGAAATGATATATCAATGACAGTCAACAGAAAGGGTGAAAACGATAATTCCCAAGTCAATGTCATCAGAAATCAATTTTTACTCTTCCTTCATTTATTGAAACAATCCAAATTTTCTGCAACTGTCCAAAAGCCAATCTAAAAAAATTCCATAGATCATGAAATATAAAATTTTGCAATTGCTTTCTGTTATTCTAAATCAGTAAAATATAGCTAATCTAAGAGCTGAAATTACTAAAACATAAAATGATTGAAATTGGCCACATTAGCCGGCAGATCAAACTTGACAGATAGACCATTATATATAACGAAGTCTTGATTTTTCCTTACTTCTCCCCCCCATAATCTCAGTTTCACCGACTACTTCCTACTATGACAGAAACTAATCAAGTACCAAGAAAACATATCATTGCATAATCCATGCAGAACTGAGGCACTGACATAATCTTACAAACCCACGTATTCCTTCGAGAAACAAACTGCCACCACCCACTAATATGGAACATAGTAACATTTGCACACTTGCCATTGTTAACAAACATGATTCTTGGTAACGTAAAAAAGTTTTACTATTCCATCCAACTATTAACAGGATTCAGTCCAAATTGATTTGCTCCATTCCTCCAATTTTACCTGCCCTCCTGTTTCCTATCAAATGCAATCACTAAGGAAAATCAAGACAAGAAAACTTCTTGGTGTGGCCATTGTTCCCCCCGTAACAAGAAGGCTTTCAACATTTTGGATCAAGACGATTGCTTTGCCTTCAACATTTTGGACCAAGACCATTGCTTTGCCTTCAGTTGACCTCTAACCACCCTTTCAGGTCTTCCGCTAACCATACAGCACCCCAAATGGCCTTTTCATTTCACATCCTCTCCTATCTCCTACCTAGTGGACAATAAAATTTCATGTCCTGATGGAATAAGCAAATCACCCCTAAACATCTTTGAAGCATGTTTCTCTCAGTTCTACTAGATAAACTAAATCAAACTCCTTGTCATTCTCACCTCAAAACCATAAATGAGTCGTATGCTTAGAGTTGTGCAGAAACAAAGAATGTAACACCCAAACCTTTTATTGTTATTATTTTTTTTAATTGAAATTATTTTGGTTTTATTTCATTTTAATAATTAATTTATTTTGTAATAATTATATATTTTAATTTAATTTAATTTAATAGAAATAAAAATAATAATAATGATAAAATGGAATAAAATTAATTTTTAGGAATTAATTGAAAATGATTTTGAAAAAAAAAAGGAGAAAATTTGGATTCTGGGAGTGTTTTTGAAAAGAAAATCGAAAACCAGGGGTCAAAACGTAATTTAAAAAAATAGCGCCACATCAATAGCCACGTCAGCAGCCCCGGCCAACTAGGACACGCTGTGTGGCAGGGACGCTGACGCTAGAAGCCACGCGGGACGGAGACACGTGGGCGATCCACGTGCGCGCGATCGGACGACCCAGAACCGTTCCCGCGCGCACCAACGGCCCAGATCAAAAGAACGCATGGACGGCCCAAATCTCACACGTGCAGATGGCCCAGATTTGATCACGCACGGACGGCGCAGATCGCATCGTGATGGACGGTGCAGATTTGATCACGTATGGACAACGCAGATCGCATCGCAATGGACGGCCCAGATTTATTTCCAATTTAATCGCGATCGGACAGTTCAGATTAAATCGTGATGGACGGCTCAGATTAAAAGAGGAAGGTTATAAATAATTGCATCCACACCTAACCCCAAACCCTAGCCGCCAGAACCCTCGCCGGAGAAGACAACCCAACCACCAGAGGAACCGGCCGCCGCACCGGAGGATTTTTCGGCCGCCAAACGAGGTAACATTCTCCCCTTGGCTCGTTTTTCGATGATGAACCTCCATGTGGCCAAATCGGAGCCAAACCACCGGTCAATTGGCCGCAAAACACCGCCGAATTCCAGCAGCGCCACTGTAGGTTTTCTCAATTTTTGCCTCTGATGAGGCCCTTCCCGGTTCCCGTTCGATGTAATTTTTATACCACTGTGACCACCGTCCTTTTCTCTACAAGTTGACCGGAGCAAAACACCAAATCGCGACTCGCGCCGGAGGAGCTGCCGCACCCGAGAGCTCCACCGGCAGTAAGTCTCAATTTTCTGTATATTTTTGGCCCACCGAGGATCCTAGGGGTGTCTTATCACAGGAACCAATGCAAGTTGGGCCGAATACGGCCGAATACGACCGAAAACGGCCGAAAACAGCCAACCCGAGGCGGATTGCCCCCGCGAGCGGAGGCGCCATCACCGGAGCACAGCGGAGCCGCCGTGCCGGAATTCCGATATTGGCCGAGTAGGCCTTGGGTCTGATTATGAGTTTTTTTCGGGACACGTCCATGTACAGGAAGTGGGTTTCAGTTCCTGAAAAAAATTCATGAAATCTAGGGACTGCCCGTAAGCGCAGTGAGAACTCGATTTCAGATGCCGAAACAAGTAAGGATCTCTCACCCTATTTCCTATTACGGTATTAAAGCTTAATAAATGATAAAATGGTATGTTATGAATTAATAGATATGTATAATTAATTAAGTTTGCTAATGAAGCCCGATTCTGATGTATTTTTCGGTCAGGTGTTGTTTGATTTATTTTACAGTTTTGAATGCAATATGGTGCCTGATGTGTTTGTTCTATGGTTTCGTATGCATGAATCACGGTTTTATTTATTATGGTTTGAATTATTGTGAATCCGATGTTGTGTGGCCTTGTTTGGTGTCCATTACTGGTTTATGTGTTTATGTTGATTGGATAATTGAGATTAAGAAAAATGGAAAAAGGTATGTGAATTGATAAATGGATAATGTCGACAGCCTAACTAGATATCTTGGGAGATAGTGGACAGACCGGATCCATAGGAAACCCTACCGAGAACGTAGTCTCTCATATCGGACGAGGTATGAAAACTTTATGTGTTTTGGCGTCCATACCGGACGGGGTATGGGGACGGTCTGTTTTACCCTCATATCGGACGAGGTATTAAGGTTTATGGTTTTGGTGTCCATACCGGACGGGGTATGGGGACGGCCCTGGAATTAAATTATTAATGTGAATGGTTCACGTGTAGCGGAAACCTCCTATGGATCCCCATAGATACTAGTAGGCTGATAAAAGAAAAAATTTGTTGTCTGATGATTGAAATACAAAAGTATGATATGTATTATGTTACAGAGTGTGCATGATCTTATGATGTTTATGATGTTATTGTTACTCATAAGTTATTTTCATGAATCTCACCGAGGTAAGTGGACAGTAAAGGTTTTTATTATTGATAAATGAGTTTGTTATAAATTATGCTCTATTGGTCGTTTTTGTTTTCTACCGACCTTTACTTCTGTGACAGTGAGATAGTGTAATGTCTTTACTTGGGTAGTGTAACTCATTCCTTACTTAACCATTTCAGATCAGGAAGACTTGGTTCCCGAGCCCGTACCGCAGGAAGACGGCGAGTAGATGTCTAAAGATTTCATAGTTTTATTTATAACATTCATCTCTAGTATTTACTTTATTTAGTTTATTCTTTCATACGTTTAGTACATTTGGATTATTGTGTAAGGGATATTAATCAAAATTTTTATTCCGCTTCCGCACTTAGAATTTTTCTTATATATACATTTCCATTTAAAATTCCGGGGCCGTTATAAAGAAACTAACAAATTAGCTCAAATCAAATTAACCGACTAGAGAGATTAATAAATGCCATATCATCAGCATCTTAGAGAGGGAACAATACTGATTAGAAGATTAGGGTAATAGAGAGATCTATTACACAGTGCCTGTGAACTAACAACAGAGATTGGATCCTATGAAAAAGGACATTAGGGACGAGCCGGATAATTTTTTTCTTATTTGTGATGTTTGAAAAGGAAAATGGAATCAATAACAACCCTCTTGATGTGTGCCACTGTGAGCACAGGACAAACCAACCTTAAACTTGCTACCGGGATACCTCAATCATATCATTATCATACTATAAAGAAACAGAAAATCTAACCTGAAGAACCCACAAGCTTATAAGTGACTCCAAGCAAAATAGTCCAAAACCAACCAAGTAGAAGATCTGCATAAAGACCAAGCATTAAATGAATTAAATTAGAATTGAGATAATTAATAAGATGGTTTTCTCACGTAATATATAATTGTCCTTTTATCCTCAGTACATATTAGAAATTGTTTAAAATATCAAAATGCTTTGCACTGTGGCTACTACCAGATTACAGTTACTTTCACAAATGAAGATGTTAGAGTTTCAAATTTCTAAGCCAAAGAGAAACCAATAAGGCAAGAATGATAAAGGAAACAATAATCAAATATTCAATCACAAGGTACAAATACAAGAAAAGAGAGATGAATTGAATAGAACCAATAAATTAAGAGAACATTTAAAGTGAAACTATATACCCAATGGTGTTCCTCAAAGATTTTGCTTTCTTTTCGTTCTCTTTAGTCATTAAAGTCCAAATATACAAGCACTTTCATTAAAAAATTCTTATGTAGTTTTAGTTTATCAAATTTTACACTCATCCCATCAATGCTTGATCTACCTAAGATAAATATGGACATCAGCAAAACAAAATTAAACAACATTATACTGTTTTGACAAGAAACAGTAATAATCATAGACCAGTAAAGTAGAATCACTAATGTACACAAACCAAAATATGAATGATTTGGTGAAAAGATAAATACACATTCAGCTGCAAACCAAAAGGTCAAAAGATCAAGATATATGCAATTCAAACACCACAGGCTCAAGTTCTGAAGCCAGTTGTTCATAACCCCATAAAAAGGGGTGTCCACCCTTCAGAAATCTCTTCTCCTCTTTCTCTCTATGTAACCCAGGATACTTGCTACGGAATTCCAATTTTCTTAACCAGTTAGTCACTTAATGCTCTAACTACAACCATTCCCTACTTATAAAAGGCATTATTCCATTAATTTTTTCTGAAAGAAAAAGGAAATATATTAATAGGAACATTAGGTATCCTCCAGAATAATTAGAAAAAGAGAGAGACTAACTAATCAAAAGGGAGAATAGCTGGCCAATGTCTAAAAAAAGCTGATATCTGTTACCCATTTGCCATACAGAGCCAAAAAGCAGACTTTATCTCGAAGAATCAGGAGGGGTAACTCACTTTATCTACAATATAACTAGTTTGTTTTGGCAGGCAGACGAACATACTAAAAGAAATTTCAAGAGAATATCTCGAACTAGTTGATATTTCCATTCTACTCATTTTTAATATTTTCCAACTGAACAAGTTAACCTGAAAAGTTACAGGACTTGACTTAAAAGTTCTAAATGTTGGTCTTGGTTAAAATAGCCACAAATTCATAATACATGTGATTCCAGTAATGCTTTCCTATTTCTTCCCTAATAATTTTCACTGTGTTCCCTTAGTTCCAGATATATTAACTATAAACTCTGAAAACATTTGTCTAATGTTAAACAAAGAAAAAGAAACCATCTGACAATCTGATAATAAATTGAAATAAAATATATTTGAAACAAACATGTAATGTCCACTTACCCCAACCAATAAATTATCAGAGATGACATCAATGGCTGCAAGAATGCCCCTGAAATTTAATTGAAAAGAATAACAAAGACAGAAATAAAATAAGAGATGGAACCAAGAAAGTTATCAAAAGCCACATAATCAATTATTTCTGTTTTAATTAGGTGAAAAGAATTGATGACTATGCCTCAGTCAAGTGAAGGCATACCGAAGCACAAAAATCATAATAATCAAGGGAAGAATGGAGTTACATAACAGGATATATGCAGCAGTTCAAATTCCAGTTTGACAGTGACATCCAAAAAAAATTTCCAGACTGTACATGCTGCAACTAAATCAATAATGAAAGAGAATAACAAAATGCTGTTCCCAATTTTCAAATAATTTGAAGTTTCTAAAAAATTCATTAAAAAGAAAAAAGAAAACATTCATTCATTAATGTAAGATGGTATACCACCTTAATTTATCATGGTTTAGCCCTTCAATAATGCCACAAATTAATCCTCTCCAGCAAGCAAATACAATCCGACTACTTCTGTTCAATAGGTCACTGATCCTATGGCTATTAACATCTAATAGAGTCAAAAAAGAAGTATCTAAAGGGGACTTTCAACATTTTTGCCAACATTATCTCATTGAATAACTTCTCTACACACAAAAAAATAGAAATGAAGCCAAAATGACAATGGAGCATTGGTGATCAAGTACAGCAAAAATTCTATTTTATTAGAAATCAAGAATGGGGAAAGCAACAGATACTTACGTCAATGATTTTCCATGGAAAACGATTGGAGGAGCAATAGCAGCAAATATACAAAATCCAATGTGGATCTGCATGTTCATTTTCATTAATGGGCATCAAAACTGAGAAAGAGAAGGACACAGATATACGGAAGAACTTTTTTTTTTCCAAATAACAAGGCCAGGCCCTTGGCCACAGGGCCAATCTCTCAAAAGGGGAAGCTGTTACCCAAACTCACCAAATAAAACAGGAAAAACCAACCAAACTTCAATGCACTATCTGTCCTGCAAGTGGGCAAAGAAAAAGCCATTTGGGATGTGAGTTTAATAAAAAACAACCTTTTACATGCTAGGGCAAAGCATTCACCTCAGAAATAAAGAATTAAGTCATGTAAGGTCAACTAAGTTGATTAAAGCATTACATATTTATTAGGTGTTCACACTACCACCAAAATCACCTGTCTGATTAGAATACAAAAAAGAAACAGAAAACTAGCATTGTGACCATGTCACCATTGATTAACCAGAGCTCTATTTGAAGTAAAGCCAGCAACACCAAAGAAGAACTAATGCATAGTTTATACATAAAAGCACAGAAAAATCAATAAATAGAAATACATAAAGAAATTTATTATCAAATTAGGAACTTTGACAATAAACTAATTGATGTATGCTAGGCTAGCATACACCTAGACTTCCTTAGATATCACATCTAAGAAAAAGGTCACTTACCATACCTCAAAAGAGGACTCCTTAAGCATCACATAATCAGGAATCCATGATACAATCACAAAGCATTAACTGCAGTAAGATCCTCTCCGAATTCTACTACTGCTAGAATTTTCGATCATTGGTCACCCAACTTCATTATTTCATAATAGAAAAATATGCTATAAGGAGCAGCCAACTATGAATCATTACTCTTGAGGCACAATATTAGGAATAGATCAGCAGATAATTACCTCATTGCACGATAGAGGGGCCTGTACCACAGAACATATGAAAGCGGGCATCCCAGCAACGCATAGATTATTGCAAGGAAAAAGATTTTACCACCTGAGAATTGTCAAACCTTATCAGAATATTGAAATGGCATTATACCCTAAAACCTGTCTTCTTGTTGAATGGAAATTTATTGTTGGAATAGATAGGCTTACCCCCGCCTCTAGTCCAGCAGACAATCACAGCAACAATGTTAAAGACAAGACAAAGAACTATACCTGCAAGAACAATTTCAGATAAGGAAAACTAACTACTCCAACATGGAAAACTTATTTTTTGAAGAAAAACTACTACCTGCACTGGAAAAAAAAGGTTATAGAAGTTACATATGCAAAAGAATGAATAGCTCAGGAAACAAACAAGTCAAAAAAAAAAAAAAAAGAAAACTGCCTGCAATATACTTCAATATGATGTTAAGTATTATAAAGAGAAGACTCAACAAAATTTTCACAAACATTCCAACAGGGAACTTCATCCTTGATGAGTTCTTCCTGACACCTTCAAGGACTACTACCTTACTGAAAACCAAAGGCTAATTAGAGGCAACTTCAGAGAAAATATTTAAGTGTTACAAGTTTAATACAGGAAATTGTGTCAAGAAGTGACTATGAACAAATTACAAAAACGCTAATCAGAAACATATTTCAACTACAAACGAGCAGAAAACTTTCTAGAATAAACCTCCATCAAATTGAAGAATCAGGATAAAACGACCCCTAAGAATAGAGAGTAATGGCTAAACCATTTCCTCATAAGCTTCCCCAAAGATATAACATTCCTTTAATCTCATCCAAACATGCACAATACAGTATAAAAGGTTTGCCATAGTTTTAAGAACATAGATTTCAAGAAATAATAAAAATTAGCAATCACAAACTTGACTGCAAAACAGTGACTCACTTCCTCCTCCCAAAAAATAAGTAAAGAAACACCCAAAACAAAAACATAAGAAAAGAAAATACTCCATAGAAAATGAATTGCATGCATAGAAGCAAGTGCCTCAATCAACAAGTTGATCAATACAACAAAGTAATATGGGTAGGATCACCTCCTCTTGTTTCTATAATCTAATTTTTCTGTGGTCAATGGTACATATAATTCATCCAAACTGTATCTTACAAAATGAGAAGCCATGCCGTCTCTCCTTTTTAGTGTGTCACTTAAAGTGCATTTCAATATTCACCCTGTTAGCTTCGAATCATCAATCAGTTCTTTCCCTTTTTGTGGCTGCTATGGAGAAAGAAATAGTGGAGCAAAAGAAAAGCCACAAACAATCAATTTTTTTAAAAAAAATTACCAACCCGATCAAATAAAGATCAGTTTTTTGGGGCAAAAATTTCAAACATCTTGCAATTACACAGATCCAATTAAGATCAAAATTTAGAAATGTTAAAACTAAACTAGATGAAATTACCTCAAGCAGATTGGTGCCCATTTTACAATCAAATGATACTTGTTACATTCAAGAAGGAAGCTATTGTCACTTTCATTGTCGAGGAAATCATTACTGATCTAGAAACTATTTTTATATGGGTCTCATCTTTTCTGGATACTACTACTTTCCTAGCAATTGAGTTTTTTTACCATATAGAAGCAGATGCTTATCATATTATTAGGAAACTTTCCACATTTAATAAAACCACGGTAGACTTTATTCCTGGCTGGAAGCCTGGAACGCTAGAGGAATCAAGTCACTGCTTGACTATTTTATCCTCTATTTGTCCTATTCCCCTCCGTAGAACATGACTCTTTCAAGGAAAAAATATTATCACCCTCCCTTACCTAACCAACTTGCAAAAGCGAGATACTGCAGCTTCTGAGCATGAATTGGTATCTCATTGGCAATGTCATGATGGATTATTGGAAAGAACGGAGGCCAATTTTTATCATCTGGTGTAACTCCAGCTGCAAAGCAATGGTCAAACCAAAATCAAATAACAAACTTACGAAAAAGATTCAAAGAAATATTTAAATTAAAAAAGAATGATATGAATATATAACATTAATAGCCAGAATATCATTTGCTTACTTTTTGCAACAGCATCTTCTCTTCGCTTTATGTCCTGGAAAAGAGAAAGTTTTGTTAAAAAGATATATATATATATATATATATAGGCACCAAGAGGGTGCTATACCACGAAGGAAAAAAAGAAACCCAAAACCATCCAGAGGAACACAAAAAATCAAGAATCCAGACAGACAGAAGACTTCTAAACAAGAACTTAGGATTCAAAACCTGCAGTCTCCAATATCTAGCAAAACAAGAAACAGCGTCCTCAAAAGATCCATAGCTCCTTTTTAGGAATGGCATTTTGCACCTCAATCAGTTTAATCCAACTCGGCTAAATCCAATCCAGTATGGTTTTTCTTTTTCATTTTGTTAAAGTGTCGGTCCAAAGGTTCAGGTTTGACCTTCCAAAACCTATAGTCCACTATGTATATTTATTTTAATTTTTATTATTACAAATGTATTTATAATTATATTTATAAAATATAATATATTACAATCAATAATATAGTTATATTTATATTAACAAATATATTATATTATATTATATTAATAAATACAGTTATATTTATAAATTTAGTATATATTATTATATATTAATAAACATGTTTGTAATCTTTTATTAATATAAATATAATAATATTAATAAAATTAAATGACCGGATCAGATTCAGCTCAAATAAGTCGTAAATCACACACAGACCAAAAAAATCTACAGAAAAAACATACCCCGAATTCGGACCAAGTTTGGATTTGTTTTTCATATAGGCAGGTCGAATTCAAGTTCGGTAAAACCCACCTCACACCCGCTAGGTTACCATCCCTACTCATTTCCTTCTAAATTAGCCGCAAAAACAGCCCAAAGGATGAAAGCAAATGAGCTTCTTCTTATCCTTGCAAAAAAGATGCCTCCCAAACCAGAATTCCTCTGCCATCAAACAAATGACCACCCAAGAGAGGTTGGAGAGGCTAAGAGCAAAATCTCATAATCATCTAGACTTCAAGCACTGAAGGAAGAGACGATTAGGAGAAAAAACCCAGAATTGAGATAGATGAAATCCTTCTCACCACCTTAGAAAGGGATGGGAAAGAGCAAAAGTAGATAGGCTAACTGAAATGGTGACATTAATTAAAGTTAGTCTCCCTCTAATAGATAGGTCACAGATACTTACTTTTCCAAGTGGACAACTGCTTTTCCATCTTCAAGATGACAGGACCCCACACACTGAGATCCTTAAACTTAGCACCCAAAGGTAAGCCAAGATCATTAATAGGTTTGATGGTAGCTCTCTAGCCTAGATACAGTAGGGACGGTAACAGAGCAGATTCGGAGCAAGTTTTACCAAAGCCAAAACCTTCCCCAGTACAGAATGTACTGCCCCGTAACCAGGCAGCTTATTTAATAAAAACAAAAACATTTTTTTGCTGTCATTGTGCTGGTTTACAGTGAAATCAGTACTGCTCCGCCCTATCGACAGTCTACAATTTAGGAAGCTGAACATACATTGAGTGGATCTAAGTTTGAAGCCACAAAGGAAGAAGATGAAGATGAAGATGAAGATGAAGATGAAGATGAAGATGAAGATGAAGAAAGAAGAGGAAGATGAAGATGAAGATGAAGATGAAGATGAAGATGAAGATGAAGATGAAGAAAGAAGAGGAAGATGAAGATGAAGATGAAGATGAAGATGAAGAAAGAAGAGGAAGATGAAGATGAAGATGAAGATGAAGATGAAGATGAAGATGAAGATGAAGATGAAGAAAGAAGAGGAAGATGAAGATGAAGATGAAGATGAAGATGAAGATGAAGATGAAGATGAAGAAAGAAGAGGAAGATGAAGATGAAGATGAAGATGAAGATGAAGATGAAGAAGAAGATGAGGTGTGGACAGGAGGAAGCGGAATGTTTTAGGTTTTATTTACTTTATATGTTTTTTATTTTATATATATTTTATTTTTTTAATTAATAAACAGTGACGGGTGGTTCAGGCAGGTTTTTACAACGCAAACACAAACCTGCACCGCCCCGGTTAGACAAATTGAAAACCACTCCGACCCGCCCCAATCCTGCTCGGTTTCAGTTAAAACCTGCAACAGTTTCTATCGGGGCAAACAGTTTTAGCATATTTTCGTATCATTTTGCCATCCCTAAATATTAGGTAGCTCACCAACTAGAACAAGCGCCTTCAAAAAACCAATTCAGATCCGTCCAAGTTGATTTTGAGCCTCAAGACTGCCTCAAAGCAAATCAAAATACTTTTGATGTTCACCATATGCTCATTTTCAAGATAACAAAAAAATAAGTATCCTCTGCAAACAAGAGGTGAGTAATCTCCTTAGAAGGACCATTACCCGCAGTCAAACCTTGGATCAAATTGCCCATCCTAGCCATCTAGATCATTTGGTGAATGGCTTCCATGACAAGAATGAAAAAAAAAGGCGAAAGTGAGGTCCCCTTGTCTCAAGCCTCTGGAATCATCTCTTGATCCAAGTGTGCCACTTTTCTCAAAATTTTCATGCTCTCAAGCAAGTAAAAAAAACGAGACGGGAGACATGATCAAATTTTTCATCCTCTCAAGCAAGCAAGAAAAAACAACTTAGGAGATGGGAGACATGATCAAAATTTTCACCCTCTCAAGCAAGTAAGAAAAAACAACTAGCAATGGGAGAATTGTCTAGAACCCACCAAGCTTCCAAAAAAGTGTGCCTCTTCCCGACCACACGGCTATGGGCCTGGCTTAAGCAGTTGGCGAGGACCTTTCCAATTAAAATGTTACTCAAAAGGCTAATTGATCAAAAATCTTTCACCTCTGCAGCACCTTCCACCTTAGGAATCAAAACAATGAAAGTAAAGCTCAAAGAGGCAACAAATTTCCAATGTGGCAAAACTTGCAAAAAAGATATGAAACATCATCTCTATAACACTTCAACTCTATTGCCAAAAATACATGGGAAAACCACCCAATCCCGAAAGTTTAGTGCCACTGCAGGACTAAAGATCATCAAGGATCTCCTCCATGGCTAAGGTTCCCTCTGACCAAACTGTTTCACCACTTTTATCAAACTCGATACCATCAAGATTAGACCTGTAAGATACCTTTTTATTTATACAATCTCCAATAGAAATCCTTAACAACTCCCATTAAACCAAGGCCCAACTCGCAATCCACTCCATCCACCACAACCAAACTTCCACAAAAGTGTGCCTCTTCCTGACCACATGGCTATGGGCCTGGCTTAAGTAGTTGGTGAGGACCTTCCCAATTAAATGTTACTCAAAAGGCTAATTGATCAAAACTCTTTCACCTCTGCAGCACCTTCCACCTTAGGAATCAAAACAATGAACGTAGAGCTCAAAGAGGCAACAAATTTCCAACGTAGAAAAACTTGCAAAAAAGAGATGAAACATCATCTCTATAATATTCCAACTCTATTGCCAAAATACATGGGAAAACCGCCCAATCCCGGAACTTTAGTGCCATTGTAGGACCAAAGATCATCAAGGATCTCTTCCATGGCTAAGGGTTCCCTCTGACCAAACTCTTTCACCACTTTTATCAAACTCGATACCATCAAGATTAGACCTCTAAGATACCTTTTATTTATACAATCTCCAATAGAAATCCTTAACAACTCCCATTAAACAAAGGCCCAACTCATAATCCACTCCATCCATCACAACCAAGCTTCCACAAAAGTGTGCCTCTTCCCCACCACATGGCTATGGGCCTGGCTTCAGCAGATAGCGAGGACCTTTCCAATTGAATGTTACTCAAAAGGCTAATTGATCGAATCTTTCACCTCTACAGCAACTTCCACCTTATGAATCAAAACAATGAAAGTAGAGTTCAAAGAGGCAACGTATTTCCAACATAGCGAAGCTTGCAAAAAAGAGATGAAACAATCATCTCTATAACACCCCAATTATGTTGCCAAAGACACATGGGAAAACTACCAAAACCCAGAACTTTAGTGCCATTGCAGACTTAGAGCACTAAGGAACTCTTCCATGACTAAGGGTTCCTCTGACCAAACTCTTTCATCACTTCTATCAAACTCGATACTATCAAGATTAGACCTCCAAGATACCTTTTATTCATACAATCTCTAATAGAAATCCTTAACAACTCCATTAAACCAAGGCCCAACTCATATACTCCATCCACCACAACCTTAGTCATGTAATTCTCTCTATGGTGATAGTTGCCCATCTTATGGAAGAATTTATTGTTCCATTCCCCGTTTTTTAAACAAATGATTTTAGATTTCTATGGCTAAGCTACCTCTTCCATAAGTAAAAACTTAACAATTTCCTTCCTACTACTTGTCTCCTTTCTCTATCCTGCTCAAATAAGCTCTCAGCTGCCTCCTTTTAGTCAAGCTTGACAATTACATGAGCGAGATTATTCCTAAAGGCAACTTCTTTAACAAGTACAACAGAGCTCCACCCCTTACTATGAGGCTCGCCATGAACCAAATTGTTGGCCAATCTGAAGCTAGCAAGGTCCTTAACTTCTAACTCACCCCACCATGACCGGACCAAGAGATGGAAGCCTTCCACCTTAAACCATCAATTTTCAAACTAGAAGGGGATAGAGGCCCAACTAAGATCATTGAGCTCCAAACAGATTTGATGGTGATTCAAAACAACCACTAGAAGAATATTTTGAATTTGATACAAAAACAAGTTCTTAAAATTAAAGGAGACAAAGAACCTGAAATGAAGGAGAAAGATGCTCTTTCTCTCATATTGGACCAATTTCAGTGGCCATTCAATAAGGGGTAGATCGATGAGATTCATTCTATCAACATATCCTTGAATTCAACGGAATAAACTTGCAAGGTATACATGGAAGCACCATCTTGAAATCCCCTCCAATGCCCCAGAGGAGAGAAGACAAGTCCTTAACCATCTTCAAGTCATTCCAAAGTAGTCTATGCTTTCCTCCTTGTAGAGCTTAAAAAGAGATGGAGACGGCATCTCAAAGAATCAAAATACCTTGGAATGTCCCCAAGCAAGGAAAATCAACCCAATAACTACCTCCACTGTGCCAAAGCTCGTGACACCCCCCCTCCCCCCCAATCAACAACTTAGTTTCACGCAGTCAAACAAGTTCTCTCCCGACTTTAACAATTGTTCTCTTGCTCCTATCATTTAGACCCTTCACATTCCATGAGATCATTCTACTTAACATTGAAAACCACTAGAGATAAAGATTTATTCTCTTGCATGTGATATATGACAGAGAGCCTGAAAACAAAACTTATGAAAATGTTATTAAGAATCAAAATATGAAGATCTTGGATCTCAATATTAAAGAAATATCTCAGTATATAAATAATAATCATGAATGGTCTACTTAATAACTAAGTTAGGATATCTTATTTATAGGTACCAAAATACAACAAAATTAGGAAAGTTAGAAAATCTAAAAAATAGGAAAATAAGTTAAATAGCAAGAATTAGGAAAATAGGAAATCTTTCTTATGATTTCTTATTTTCCTTTGTTGTAACTTTAGAAACTATTATGTCTATTGGGAAAGGAAATTAAATTTTCCTACTCCTTTTAGAATAAAAAGAAAATAAAATTTTCCTATTCTTTTTAGTGTAAAACTTCCCAAAATGTTTATTTTCTACTGTTGGTTTTGTATCAACATGTCTTTCAAACTGACCTTTTCTCATAGTTAACCGGCATAATCAAGCCTTCTTAATTCTTCATTGGCTCCATTCTAGCTCCTCTCATGACTCTCAGCATAAGTACTAGCATGCTCCCCTCTATCGGTACGTGCTTCAATTGCACTAAGTAACTCAAGAGCTTGAGCTTCAAAGCCTGCAAAGCCTAACCCAATAAATCTATGGAAGTTCAAAACATCAGTTCAAATAGAATCCAATATGTCACTTCTACATAAGGAATGCATAGAAAACGAGTGAGCAAAGGTTTCCTTCAAAACCACCACAAGCTTCTCCCTTTGAAAGCCCTTCCCCCAACGCAACAAGAGACCACCATTCAGCAGGCTTGTTTAGAAAAAGGATTCCTTGACTAAGACAAGAACCATATTTAGACAAAGAAGAAGAGGATCCATAGGGGATGGTGTGCAACTTACTTAGAAGACTTGAGGCCATTGGACTACTAAACCCTGCTAGCAATAAAGATCTCTCTTCCTTCGTACTAGATTCGCCCAAACAGTGTCAACTCTCATGGAAGGCAAATGGCAAAACATCCGAAGAGGTTGATGAAGAGAAAGCAAAATCAGCTCCCTCTTTAAAGGCGGTAACTCCTTAAGAGTGCTCCGGGCTTGCCTATTAAAGGACATTGGGGTTAGCAACCTTTTTACCTTTCTCCAACAAAACAAGCTTAGAAAACTCAGATTTTGAGCCTTTACCCAAGGACCCAACCTTTGAGATGGTCATGAGCCATAACCTGCATGCCCAAATTTACCACAAGCAAGGGCGACTTTCCCCTCTTTGCAAATCAAAAATACCTTTTCCATGTCCAGCCTTTATTGACTAAATTTGCAAAGGTACAAACGAGGACTTCTTGAAAGTTGTCATTAACCATACCTCCTGAAGATTTGAACATTAAGAGTCATCTGATGGTCGCACTTAGGACAAAAGAAAACTCCTTTTAGACCCACTAAAATGGGAGTGCATTGCTGCTCACCCAATCAATTGGACATCATCTTCAAATCAGAAGGGATCGTCTTGATCTCTTTCTTCCATTTTTCCACACTTGGATCACAAACCTGCACAACAGCAAGAAGGAATTCCACGTACCCATCAACTTAAGTGCCCTGTGGGATGAACACTTTTGGGATCCTTCTTTATTCCTTTCCCTCAACTCCAAGAACTGCATCCATCTATTTCTGCCAACCGAATTGACAGAAATTGATCTTATCCCAACAAACCCATCTCAGAGTCTTGTGGCTTATAACCCAAAAAATCAAAAAAGCGATATTTCACAATCAAAAGAGCAAATTGGCTCTCACCCATTCTCAAAAAATCTGAGAATATCTAGAATTGAACTTCTCAGACAATATCAAATCTTTTCCTTACCATCACCAAGAGTTTCCTTAGTGAAAGAAAAAGCATGGCCAAAGAGGTCAACTGGCCAACATGAAAGAAAAAGACGAGAAAGAGAGAGAAGTGCCTTTAATTTAAAGAAAAAGAGAGAGAAGTGCCTTTAGTTTAAAGAAAAAGACAAGAGAAAGAGAGATAAGTGCCTTCAGTTTAAGATGTTTATTTCCTATTTGAATTAGGTTCATTTAGAAAAGAGACTAAAGAATAAATCCAAAACAAGATTTAGTATGAAAGTTTTATTCAAAACAAAAAAAAAAAATCAGTATGAAAGTTGATATTCAAGAAATAAGCGGTAAATTGCAACTTCAGTATTTGGGGATTTAAACCTACATATCACTTTTTTTTTTGAGATAAAATTTAAACCTACATATCACACCTAGGGGTTTCTTAGATATCACACCTAATAATTCTTAACAGTCACTTATTTCAAAAAAAAAGTCTTGTCACAATTTGATTGCAGCACACAATCAGAAAGATTGAAAATTTTCTAAAGAACTATTTATTAAAAAACTAGAATCCTCTCAAAACTAAGAGTAACATACCAACATACTCAGGAAATATTACTGCTAAAGAAAACAAACATTAAACCCTAAATAATCAAATTCCTGGATTAAATAAAACCCTAATAGTATTGAGTCCTAATCTTAGCCATAAGAGATAATATTTAGATTAGCTAGAAATAGACTTCCTATTCTATTTGGATAACCTTTTCCCTCCGTTTTAGATCTACTTCCCACTCTGCAAGTTCTCTCTCTTTCTTCTTAGAATCCTGCACCAGTTAAACCATACAATTAAGTAGTTAGCTATCTCAAGTGGTTAGGATAAATAAAGATTCAGAAAAATAGCAACTTGATTACATTCATTGTATCAAGTGGTATATCCACTGTAGCACCATGTTCTGCTGCGACAGGAACGCGCCCAGCAGGAGCACCATTCTGCAAAGAACTCCAACAAGCAAATGAAGCAAAATTAATATAAATAAATACATGATTTGAATTTACTACCGCATTATAAAAATGTCCTAGTAAAACAGTTAAGAAGGATACTAATGCATCTCTTCAAAAAGGCATATTCCTGCAAAAAATGAATAATACATTGATGTCCAGATTTCTGTACACAATTATTATGTCATTAATTTAAGAATGCCAACCAATAAATAATGAACACAAACCAAACATTACTTGAACATTATAACCAACTCTAATTTCCAGTAACAGAACTTAACATTGGGAAGCAGGATTTACCATTTACAATACGTTTGGATTAAAACTAGTGAGGGTTGGAATAGAAAGGGGATAAAAAGATGGTTTCTAAAAGAAAGGAAAGCATCATGTTTCCTTTATCCAGATAACTAAAGGAAATGATAGGATTGTTGAATTACTTTTTCTGGTTTTGGTTTGAAAGGATTACACGATTGATAATAAAGAAAATTTAAAAGAATAACATTTATTAATAGAATGTCAAGTTAAACAATTAACAGTAAACTAGAAATTTAACTGCTAAAAATTTGAAGTCTCTTCCTTTTCCCATTTAGGTAGATTGAAAAAACTGAACTTTGAAGGGAAATCAAGGGATATCCACCATTCTTCTCTTTCCTTTAGTAACATTTTAATTTTTACCCAAACAAAGGGAAGGATAGCAGGCACTCCCTCCGTTTTCCTTCCTTTTCCCTCACTTACCTCAATCCAAAACATCCTATAAGAAGTTAACTAGCAAACTCCGTAGCGTTATTCGTGCTTATAAAGTTGTATGAAAGCACTCAAGAGGGTAGCAGTGCATCTGAAAAGTTCAAAATGCATTTCCCTGCAGTAAAATGGATAACATTTCACCATGCAGATACAGCACCAAAAAGTTAGTTTTGTCAATTACCATGCATGCATTTTTACCAACAGCCATCACATTGAATTAGAAAATGAATCAATAAAATGACCATCATACCAGAAAGTAACCATCCAAAATATTATTTTCAGTTTAAAATTTCTTAGTAGTAGAAATTAGTCTCATGCAAACAGGATCTAGCCACACATTTTAACAATCAATTTATGAAGGGTCCAAAATGATTAACCAGTTATATCACCTGTTGAATAATTTAAAATTTTCTAGAAGCATTAATTTACATATTCTTTTACAAATTTCTTGCTTTTTATTTAGAGGAAGGATACCGATGATAACACTATTTCAAATATAAAAAATATCGAATTCTTGAATCCATAGAAAAACTAGGATTTCTCACAAGCTGCAGTTCTCTTTAACCTCATGTGACCATTTATAAGAAAGAACAACAATGATATTCAAATGTTTACAGATGATAATGAAAATAGTTGTTCAATCACGGAAAAGAGCATAAACAGAAATCAGATTTAAAGAACCTAAAATAGAGGTTTCTGGTTTCCAATTAACGGGCTGGTAACTCTCCTTACAGCTCAAACATAACATCAGGCGGTGCACCTTAGTAAATTTTCACTTGCTCCCAGAAATTTTTGCCAACTTTTGAAACTCAATTATTTCAAATTTCCACCAATTAAGAATTAGCCAATATATCTCATATAAATTTACAGCCAAATCTCCCACCTTCAACACTCAAGACAATAAGCTCAAAAGTGTCTGACATCATCACGGCTTCTTGTTCTACAAACTCCAAATTACACTCCTATTCCTAGTCAACATGAAATCATTATTGTGTTCCTACACAATTATAAAAATCAGATTAATGTCCTTGCAAATTGCCTTAGCTCGGACTCTGCTAAGCTTCTGTTGGCTAGAAGCTTCCAACAAAAAGATTAAAAAAACAAACAAGTAAAACTAGCAGTATTATCACACTCAACTGAGCATCGACTGTCACTCAAATTCTAAAATTTAGTGCATATTCCTTCTCTACGGATTCCCATACTCTAAGTACAGCACTATATTAAGAACAAACAAAAATAAACGAAAATTATGCACAAATTTCAAATTCACTAATACAGCCACTTCGATACCGGCAAAATGGAGAACAAGAACAGCAAGCTACCTGCTCCGAGATTCCCGCTATTTCCTTTTCTACAGAATCTTCCATTACCCACGGAAAAAGAAGTAGAAAATCGTATTCTTAATTTCCTAAATTTTCTCACCAACCAAACCTAAAAAATTAAGCATATAAACGGATTCCCAGTTTCAAACTTCTACACCCTATAGTCTTCAGATCCACATCATAAGCCCCAAATTCACCAATATACACCTAATAATTCAAACACTCAAAATAAAAGCCGTAAACAAACAACTAAAACTTTGCATAATCTCCACAAACATAAAACTGAAAAGCTAAAAACAAGGCCAGATCTGAGGAGCGGCAAAATTGTAATTAAAAAAAACATTAGGAACCATACCGAGAATGGATTAACCTCCTCTTCATCGAAGGGGTTGGGATCCTGGTGGCGATTCATTTTGTAGCTTCAGATCCCTAAATTCTGCACCAAAATTTCTCCACGAAGACCGCAAAATTTGTAGAGAAAAAGCGTTAGTGTTTAGTTTAAAGTGGAGAGAGAAACAAAAACCACTAACACTCCTGCTTACCCTTTTATCCTATTTCTGCTTTTTAATTTTAATTTTGTTTATATATTTTTGCGTTCTCATAAAGCGGGATTTTGGATAAAATGAAATAATTACGAATTTTATCAGTTTTCTGAAAGGGATTTTCTTCGTTCTGAAGTAAAATAATCACAAAGTAAGTAGGTGGCAGGGTACTTCTTGATCTTTAATAAATCTTAAAAACTCTCTCTAATTTTTAACAATAATATTCTCATAATGTATTGGTCAAAAAATAATATTTCTTAATTAGTTCATATAATCATAGGTATTATTAATTTTACCAAATTGTCAAAAAATGTTTTTAGAATAGAATTCTCAAAAATGCTAAATGGTAATGAATACTACTAGTAAAGTTACACCTAAAAAAGTAAATCAAAATTGTTTTTATGAAAAAGTTTAATTTTAAAAAAGTAGATATATTCTTCTCCCAAAAACAAAACAAAGTACATTATTATTATTTCTCCCCTCTCTTATTGATTTAAATTTGAACTAAATTAAAGTACACCATTATGATCTATTTGAAGCAAAACTTGAATTGTATTAATTTTAACTTAGTTAGAACCAAATCGATTTAGACTGAATTAGATGGAATTGAAATGAATTATTTTTTAATCTTTTTTTCATTTCTATTCAAAATTTAAATTAATTTAAATATATAAATAATTTATTCATTAATAAAATCAATCATCTACACAAACATTAAAAAAAAAAACTACCAATTTAGCTTTTGAAGTATAACACATAATATAGTTTGGTCTCAATTATTTTTATTTGAAAAAAAATTGGATGACTTACGGTTTAAAACAAAATGTAAATATCTGAAATCTTAAAAGAAATAAATTTATAATTTAAATGCGGAAGCGAATAATAGAGTTAGGATTTACATTCCTTACACAATAATTTAGAATATCTAATAGAATTACAGGAATATCATTTTTAAAAGATAAACGATAATTAAAAAAAAATGAATAAATAAGCATCATACAATAACCTTCGCTAGTACTTAAAGGGAGTTCGGGTAATAAATTATTCACAACCCTTGTAACACCCCAAAAAGACCTATTTTATTTTTTGGAATTGTATTTGATTTTTTTTGCTATTATTTTTATTTTTATTTTTATTATTAATTAATTTATAAGGTTATAATTTAATTTATATTTATTTAATGGGAATAAAAATAATAATAATGATAAAAATAGGTAAAATTATTTTTGAGAATTAATTGAAAATGATTTTGTAAAAAATGAGTGAAAATTTGGATTCTGGAGATATTTTTAAAAGGAAAATCGAAAACCGGTGATCAAAATGTAATTTAAAAAAGTTGTGCCACATCAGCAGCCCAGTCAGCAGCCCCAGCCAACCAGGACACACTGCGTGGCAAGGACGCTGACGCGGGGGGATACGGGGGGACGGAGCCACGTGAGCGATCCGCGTGCACGCGATCGAACGGTTTAAATCTCACGCGTGCGGACGGCTTAGATCTCACGTGTGCGGACGGCTCAGATTGAATCACGCATGGACAGCCCAGATCGCATCGCGATAGACGGTCCAGATTTATTCTCATTTTAATCGCAATCGGACGGCCCATATTAAATCGTGATGGACGGCTGAGATTAAAAGGGAAATGTTATAAATAACCTCACACACACCTAACCCCAAACCCTAGCCACCAGTACCCTCGTCGGAGAAGAAGACCCAGTCACCGGAGGAGCCGTCCACCGCCACACCGGAGGATTTTTCGACCACCAAACGAGGTAAATTTTCTCTCTTTGGCTCGTTTTTCGATGTTGAATCCGCCTATGGCCAAATCGAAGCCAAACCACCAGCCAGTCGGCCAGAAAACACCATCGAAGTCCAGCGGCACTGCTGCGACTTCCCTCGGTTTATTCCTCTGATGAGGTCCTTCTCGGTTCCCGTTCGATGCAATTTTTACACCACTGTGATCACCATCCTTTTCTCTACAGGTTGACCGGAGCAAAACATCAAATCGCGACTCGCGCCGGAGAAGCCGCCGCACTCGAGAGCTCTGCCGCCGGTAAGTCTCGATTTTTCGTAATTTTTTGGCCCACCGAGGACCCTAGGGGTGTTTTATTGCAGGAATCGATGCGAGTTTGGCCGAATTCGGCCGAAAATGGCCAACCCGATATGGATCGCCGCTGTGGGCGGCGGTGCCATTGCCGGAGCACAACGGAGCCGTCGTGCCAGAATTCCAATATTGGTCGAAAGGGCCCTGGGTGTGATTTAGGCTTTTTTGGGGACATGTGCAGGTATCGAAAATGTGTTTCAGTTTTCCAGAAAAAATTTAGGGAATTTAAGGACTACCCGTAGGCGCAGTGAGAACCCGATCTGATAATAGACACTAAATACTCCATCGCCTTGATGCCCCGTTTAGTATGAGGGTGAACCATATATCCAAAACCTTTCTAGTATGGGACTTCCCAGTTCCGTTTGACTAAGATGATGTTCACGATAGGATTTTCTATGTACCGGGCCCGTCCGCCATTTTCTTAGATATCCAGTAAGTCTTTCACATAAAGATTCTCATCGAGCAAAATAACCAATAAATACATATTAATATCTCATATTATATTTACAGATCAATTAAACAACATTTATGCAGACGATATAACTTATCATAATAAGAAATTGAGTAACCAGATAACCGAATAAACCAAATAAATCGATAAGCCTATTGAAACTATAAATTACAAACATGCACAATATGATAACAAGTAAGTAGGATAGTACAGAAAAATAAATAGGAAATCAAGACAATTGTGAACTAACCGGTTCTGACTCCAATAGTGACCTGTAATTATTTTTAGAATTTTTTATCTTTTCACAAAAATACAAAATTATACATCGTTAAGTCTCAATTTACTGTAACAGAGAATAGGTAAGGGATCAATATTCGGATCGGTATTTCGAGACGTCATGCTGTCTATTACACCTCCTAACGGGTATTAGATTTTTTGAATTTTTTTTACGGAATCTAAAATGCTCGTCACGTACCTAAAAATACAATAAAAATTTAAAATTGGTGTCCAAAGCTCTTTCCAGCCAATTTTAGGGTTTCAGCACGGTAGTGCCGTTGTGCTCCGACACCGGTTCCATCGCCCACGGCAGTGGTTCGCATTGGCTTGGTCAGTTTTGGCCAGTTTTAACTATTTTACATGTATCCCTGCAAAAAAATACGTTAGGGGGGCTCAGTTAGCCAAAAAATCACAAAAACTGAACATACCGGCGGGAGGGTCTCCGGGTGCAACGGCTCTGCTGGTTTTCATTCGCGGCTATAGTTCCTTCTTCGACTGATCTACACAAAAGAGGACAGTGAACACAAAGATCGAAAAATTGTGTGAAACGAAAAGCGAAAATGAGTTAATCAGAGGGATTCCTTGATTTTGGCCACGGTGACTCTACTGTACTTTACCCACAGTTTTCAGCTCAACCGTTGTCCCTTTTACTCTGATATGGCCACAAGGATGTTCGGAATCGAATTTCGAGTGGGTGTGAAATTTTTTAATCTTTTCTAGTGGTCGACGATGACTCCGGTGCGGCAGTGGTCAGCGGTCGGCCTTCTTCTCGGATGCCTGATTCTTCTTCTCTGGGCAGGGGCTGACGGCTAAGGTTTGGGTTCCCTTGCGTTACGAGGTATTTATATCATCCCACATTGATTTGGATCGTTCATCGCGATTGATCTCGTTCGTCCTTTTGCACTTGAGGAGGAAACAAATCTGAGTCGTTCACGCGAGCGGGATCGAACTTGAGCCGTCACATCATTGGACACGCGGATTGCCAGCATGGTCTCTCACGTGGCACCGATGTTAATGTGTTTTGATACGTGGTGTGCTTTGGTTCGTCGGGACTACTAACTGGGTCCTATCACATGGCCAAATTTTTATTTTTTGCACTTTGATCCTCTATTTATAATTTTTCTTTCAAAAACACAAATTGAACTCAAATTTTTACCTATTTTGCCGAAATTTTTCTTTCAAATAGATTAATTAATTATTTTAACTAAATAATTTCATAAGAAAAATTTATTCCCGAACTACTTTTAGAGTCCGGGTATTACGCAAAAAATAAGAATATGCTGAAACTAAGATAAAGAAACAAAAATCTAATTACTTAATTAAATTTAATCTGATTTAATTATTTGATTTAACTAAATTTAATTTAGTTTACTTTAATCAAAATGGGAATGTATTAAATAATGAGGCGCAAGCGTTGATTTTTACGATGATATCCTTTCTACATGTGGAAGGAGACTCTAAAATATTAATGTTTTTACTTCAGAAACTCATTTAACATAATTAGGAATTGATGATGTTTTGTTGTTTAATAATTTCTTTAATTTTATCTATTTTAGTTGGATTCTTATAAAAATGTCGATATTTTAACTAAAAAGATACTAATTTAGATGGGATAATAAGGGAGAAAACTTTTATAATTCGCTCAAAATATATTTTATCCCAGGTTAAATTGTTATATATGTATAGTCATTTTCTCCCACAATATAATATATATTCTTTCTTTCTCAAAATTGACATGATTTTACCCAATGTTCTCTAATTTTATTCTGTTTTGAAAAATTTCCAACCTTTTTTATAAGTAATAATTGATTCACATTTGCCATCCTCTGTAGATCTAGACAGAGAAAGAAAAGA
>NW_019011383.1:0-25844 GCF_000150535.2 Carica papaya | reverse complement strand
TGTAGTTGTAGTCCTTCAAGAGGTCATCCAATGCCTTTGTTTCATGTTCAACTCCTTATGGGAAAACATTTACTTTAGATTTTTGTGATCGGTGTAGATTTAAAAATGTGATCATACAGATAGTGCTGCCATATTTTCAAAGCAAGCACAATGGTGACAAACTCTAGGTCGTGCGTGTGGTAGTTGTGTTCATGCGGTTTTAGTTACCTAGAGCAGTATGCCACTATCCGACCATGTTGCATGAGTACATATTTCATACCAACATGAGACGTATCACAATAAATTTGAAATCGTCTAGTATTATCAGGGATGATCCATACCGGGGTAGTAGTGAGTCGATACTTGAGTTTGATAAAACCATCCTCACATCTTTCATCCCAATCGAACATTACACCCTGTCTTGTGAAGCTAGTTAAGGAAGTGACAGTGCAAAAAATTCCTTGATAAATACCAATAATATCTTGGCAGTCCTAAAAAACTATGAACTTCTATGACATTGATTGGTTGACACCAATTAATAACAACCTCGACCTTGGAAGGGTCAACAAAAACTCCCTCTCTAAAAATCATATGACTAAGGAAAGAAATATGGTCCAATTAAAAGGAGTGTTTACTTAACTTGGTATAGAGTCGGTGTTGACGGAGTGTCTCTAATACTTAAGTGAGATGAACTATATGTTCTTGAGGGCTATTAGAATACCACAAGATGTTATCAATGAAAACAATGATGTACTGATCTAGTGTGAGCTTGAAAACTCTATTCATAAGATCCATGAAGGCAGTATGGGCATTGCTTAACCCGAAGGGCATGATCCTAAATTCAAATTGGCCATTTCTTCATCAAAACTTTGTTCTAGGGATATCCTTAGCCCTAACATTCAACTGGGCTAGGTCGATCTGAGATCAATCTTAAAAAGGTAGATGCTCCCTGCAATTTTTCAAATAGGTTGTCAATACGAGGAAAAGGGTACTTACTCTTGATGTCACTTGATTAAGCTCCCGGTAGTCAATACATTGTCTAAGGGTCCCATCCTTCTTCTTCACAAATAGAATTAGGGCACTTCAAGGGGTGTGACATGGTCTGATGAACTTCTTCTCTCTGAATGCTACAATATGGCATCCTAACTCCAAGAGCTATGTTCGGCCCATCCAGTTTGTGAGTTTCAAAATACGTTGTGTATCAGAGACCAAGTTGATGGAAAATTTGATCTCCTGTAGGGAGGCAGACCTGGTAGCTCTGCTGGAAAAACATCTGGGAAGTTACAAACAATAAGGATTGTCTGAACTAATGGCGTAGGATTCATTTGCCTATGCATCACAAAAGTTAGAAAAAAACAAGAAAAGGTATTTGAAATAATCCTTTAACATGTAATTATAATTTATATATAGTTTTATAAAAATTTTCAAAGAAACATCCATTACAAACAAAAATCCCATTATGGTTTTAAGATTATTTTTTTAGGTGAGTGTAAGGTTACAATTTTGTTATCACAATCAATGATAGCCCAATAATTCTCCAACCAATCCATTCCTAATATTATGTCAAATCCAAAAAAGTTTAAGAGTATAAGATTTTATGGTGAACTCATTACCTAAAACATTCACCTTATAATTTTTATAAACAACATGGGCTTCCGAAAGTCCTCAAGAGGGTGTTTTTACAACTAAAATTTGCCCTTAAGGGTTTTGGTTTTATTCCTAAATTTCTTACAAATCTACATGACAAAAAAGAATAGGTAGCACCAGTATCAATCAAGGCATAGGTAGTAGAGTTGTAAATAGAAAGTGTACCCTGAATGATAGCCGGTGTGGTTATGGCACCAGGCTCATTGAGATGGAAAACTCTTCCTTGGACAGTGGGTCTAACAATTTCCTGCGGCTTCTTATGATAGTCCCTCACAAAGTGTTGTGTGCTCACGCACTTGTAGCAGCAGTTGTTTAAACAGTGACAGGGTTGGTCACATGACACAGTTGGGCAGGCTGAACTGGGTTTCCAGGAGGTGGGAGCAAAATAGTGATAGGTACTACACAAAATATCTTATCAACACGGTCGGGCCAGGGTTAGTCATCTTCCTCTTTTGCTACTATTGGGTACGAATGTGGGTGAAACACTAGTGTCAAAACGTATAAGTTTTTTGACCAATTTGGCATGTTCAATAACTTTAGCATAAGAGATAGGATTCAATATAGCAACGCAGTCAAATATATCTGCCCTAAGACCCTTCAAGAATTTTTGAGCCTTCCGGCTCTCAGTGGCTACCATCACAGGAGCAAACTAGGGCAACTTGACAAATCGGGTGGCATACTGGTTGACGATCATTTTTTCTTGAGGCAAGTCTAGAAATAGCTCATCCTTTTTCTCTCAAACATAAATCAAGAAGAAATTATCGAGAAAAGCATCCATGAAAACATCCCAGGTTGAATTTGGCAACACATCCTTCTTAAGCCACCACCAATGTTCAGCTTCACCAGTGAACATAAAAGCTGCCAAAGATACCTTCGATTCTTCAGTAAGGTCCAAAGTGGAGAAAAACTTCTCTATTTGAAGAATCCATACTTCTGCAGCCAAGGGATTGAGTCCACCATCAAAGGAAGGAGGAGTTAGTCTCCTAAATTAAAAAATGTTCTAGAAGATGGTTTGGTCTACAGGACGGTAATCATTAGCAAGGGGTGGCTAGTCTTGGTTATGACCTACAACAGTAGTCAGACCTGGAATGGCTCAGAATAACTCAATTAATTCGCTCTAGGTTGGAGCATACTGGGCCTCGAGTTGTTTTATAGAAGGTCTTCCTTAAGTCATTTATCTTATAAAAAGGAGACAACTAGTTTGATGACTAGATGGAAAAGAAATGTTATTTCTAATGTAAGAACTCCCTAAGGTTTTTCTAATCTAAACTATAAACTTCAGTGCAAGGAATTTTTTCGAGAATCATTCTTTAATACCATCTATGACATCCTAAATACCTGGTATGGTAAAAGAGAGTTTGATAACATAAATAGATACGAGTGCAAGACATAAAATATATGCAAAGGAAAATAGAATCTCTTACAACAAACAAGATTTAATGTTTATAACTGAGGTCAAGAAGTTGGCTATCAAAATTTAAATACACAAAAGTCTTAAAAGCCACTTCTATCATTATAACTGGTTCCATTAAAGTACGGACAAAATATAACACTCATAATCATCCTAAGGATCCATAAAAGGATCCAGACAAGCTTCGAGGAGCAACTCAATGAATGAATCATCACTTCAATCATCTGAAGGGGGCATGGATTAGGGTGAGTTCCATATAATTTAGTAAGGGAATAGCATTTAAGCTACACTACTAAGGTTTAAAAAAGTGATTGTTTTAAATTAAAGGTTCATTTTCAAATAAATGACTTACCTATGTAGTTTATTGCTGGATCAGTTTATTTTCAAATATTTAGCAAAATTTTGTATCTTTCTTAAGAAAACCATTTGAACATTGTTAGCGTACTGAATAGTAAAGACAGAGAGAAAAGATAATCAAATTATAGCTCTGCATTGAAATAGAAACTAATTGAACCAACTAAGAGCATAAGTAGAGCATGGTAAAGTAGAAGAACTGTGACATTCCTATGCAAATTAAGGCATAAGGGTGCCAGATACAGAAATAGATTACAAGTGCATGATAAAAATTGTATACAGCAGAGCAAATTATTACAAATCCCTTACAAAAATATATAAGTTTCAATTACACACACATATATATTACTGATGCCATAAGTGACAACAAAATACAAAATATCAAAATACAAAAGGGCCACTTATTTCGCTATGCGAGACAAGTCATGAACTTAAGGTTTGTGGATCCACGGGACCCTCATAGACTTTTAAGGGGTAGGTCAATGATCGATTCCTCACTATCTTCCTTATCTGGGGGGGTATGAAAATGGTGAGTTCTATATACTCAGTAAGAAAAATAGTATTTAGATAACATCATAAGATTTTAAAAGTGAATAATTATACCATTAATACTTACCATCAGGTCACGTCAGGGTCCTTTCTTACTTTATAAAAATATTTTTATTTATCAAAGGAAACATCAGATCCATCATATCATAGTTACAAAAATCAAATCAAAATCATATTTAACAATAGAGAAAATCAAACAAATCATGAAATGCTAAGATTTTTATGTCATGCTTTGTGAAATCATTCCAACTTCCATCTCTGAGGGCAGATACAAATTTCTGACTACCCATGTGGAATGACCAGTTTAGATATATAACAGTAATTTGTTTAGGAACATTTTCGGTTTTTCAAACCATGGTATGATCTATAACGACGGTCATATCAACCACAGTGGTTCTATTAGATATTTTATAGTCATAATAGTAGTTAGTTAAAGGCGACCTCTAACAGATATTCGCGTCACCACTCTTGTCAGAGGGTACGCCATCATCCACAGGGAGCGGTCCTCTCACATCTTTCTAGATGAGATGGAGGAGGGGGAAACAGATACCCCTAAGAGATAAAAAGCCTAATAAGACACTTGATACATTTTGCATGTCAATACATATACATTTATTTTTTAGACCATTTCAAGCTCATTACTTTTCTCTTTTTTTCTTTTTTTTTTTAAAAAAATACTTTTCAAACAATTATCATCAGATTTATGTTACTTAATTACATGCAAATCATCAAATGTCTATAAGATCACAAAACATATTTGAAATCAAGAACAAATAACTTTATTGGAACTATTAAACGTAAATCATGCAAAACATAAAATAAAAACTTCATAATTTTTTATTTTTTAGAAATGCTCCTTAAGATGTTTAAGAAAATACTAAATTATTTACCAAAACTTTGAAGTTTTCCTACACCTTTCTTCTTCTTTGCCTCTCCTTCTCTCTCTAGATCACTCCTTCCCTCTCTAAGCTCTTGGAGGATGGAAGAATGAAATAGAAGTTATGAGGAAAATGGAAGAAAAGGGTCCCTACTTATAGAAAATGGAGACCGTTAGATTTGTGACAAGTGGTAAAATTTGGAGAGGAGAGAGAAAATTGAGTGGAAGATGAGTGATTTGATGAAACATGACAGCGATGCAAAAAATGAAAGAAGAATCCATAACCGTCAGTGGCTCTTCACCAAGGCACTAGTGGAACATCACCCAAGGTAGTGCACGGTGCCCAAGGGGGTTGTGACACACTGCCCAAGGCAGCAGTTTACCTCCCCAGGATGGTCGTGCACTGTAGGCCTTGCTTGCAGGTGCTAGCCTATCCTACCGGGCGCAGGGCTAGCCTGTGCACAAGCCTATTTGCACAGGCCTACTGCGTGAATGGCGCGACACAGGGCACACAATGCTTGGCCTTATCCTTGTGCGATGTGACATGCGTAGACTGGCCTATCTGTGTGTGATGGATGCCCATGCAGACCTCACACTCTGCACAGATGGGACGTGCCCACAGTGCGCACACCTGTGCTGGCCATGTGCCCAAGCATGTGCACAACGTGTGATGCTCGTGCGGCCGGGCCTTTCCTGTGGGATTTTGCCTTTTTTTCTATTTTTCTCTTTAAAATAATTTTTTAATAGAAAAATAATAATAGTAAATAAAATTAAATAAAAATAAAAATAAATAGAATAATGAAATCAGAATATATTAAAATTATGAATTTAAATCACAAAACACAATATAAATTTATGAGATAAATTTAAATGAGTTCAAGTGGCCTTAAGGCCCGAATAAATAGGGATTTCCCAGTATAAATTTTGCGCGATGGTGAGCCGGGTGTTATATGCCCCCACTTTAAAAATTTGGTCCCCCAAATTTTTTTCAAATAGGTATGGGAGCTTCTCTCTCATCTCACTCTCTAACTCCCACGTCGCCTCTTCCAGAGTGTGGTGCTGCCATTGCATCTTCACCATGGGGATCATCTTGTTGCGTAAACCTTTATCGGTCCAATCAAGAATTTCTGCAATGAGTTCTTTGTAATTCATATCAGTTTGTACCTTTGTCTCATCGTGAGAAATGATATGAGAAGGGTTAGTGTTATACCTTTTGAGTATGGAGACGCGAAAAACATCATGTAGACCCGCAAACTCTCGAGGCATAGTAAGATGATCTGCTACGGGTTCAATACACTCCACAATTCAAAAAGGTCCCACATAACGAGGGCTCAATTTCTCTCTTTTCCCTAACTGCATATTCTGCTTATAGGGAAAAATCTTGAGGAAGATTTGGTCTCCAATAGCGAATTTCAGAGGTCTTCTTCGATTATCAGCATAACTCTTCTGGTGACTTTGGGTGGTAGCCAAGTTCCTATGGATGATCGCAACCTTCTCAATATTCTCCTAGATGAGGTCTGGTCCCAAATGACACTGGTTTCTAACTTCACTCTAGCAAGTGGGAGAACGACAGAACCTACTAGATAAAGCTTCATACAGAGCCATGCCAATGTTGGAGTGATAACTGTTATTATAAGTAAGTTCACACAGGGAAAGATATTCATAATAGTTATCGCTAAAGTCGAGGATGCAAGCACATAACATGTCTTCTAATGTCTGGATAGTGCGTTCAGACTAACCATAAGTGTGGGGATGATAAGCAGTGCTGAAATATAACTCAAACCCAAAAACTTCTTGAAAGTTGTCCCAAATGTGGGAGGTGAATCGAGAATCTCGATTGGATAAAATGGATGAGGGAACATTATGGAGTCGAACAATTTCATCGACATAAAGGCGGGCTAATATGCTAATGGAGTCAGTAGTCCTGATGGGCAAGAAATTGGCCGTCTTGGTTAGTCTGTCAATGATTACCTAAATAGCATTACGACTAGAACAGGTATTGGGTAGGCCGGTGAGAAAATTCATGGTTACATACTCCCACTTTCATTCCAGAATTGGGAGGTCCTGTAACAAACTGCCAGGTTTTTGGTGTTCTACCTTAATTTCATGGTAAGTAAGGCATCAGGAGACATAGTCAACAATGTCCTTATTCATTCCCGACCACTAACATTGGTGCTTCAGGTCCTGGTACATCTTGCTACTCTCGGGGTGGATGGACAGTTTAAAGGCATGGACAGCCTTGAGAACATCTGCTCTAACAGTGATAAAGACCCAAATTTAGTCCCAAAATCTACACAACCCATCATCTAAGAGCCTAAAATCAGAAAGCTCGTTAGAAGAGAACTTACTTAAATTTTTGGTGATTTCTTGGTCTGTGGATTGAACTTCCCAAATCTTCATAAAAAGATAAAACAAAGCTCAAATATGAGGGAGATAGGCACCATTGCCATAGTGGTTGACCTGGAATGCCTGCATAGCATCTACTAACTTTCAACTGGAGGCCATGGTTTGGGCCAACACTACAGACTCCTTCCAGCTTAGCGCATCAGCGACTACATTCCCTCTACTAGGATGGTAAATGATCTTGCAGTCACAGTCCTTTAGGAGGTCTATCCAATGTCTCTCTCTCATGTTCAACTTCATCTACGAGAAAATGTACTTTAAACTTTTGTGATCAGTATAAATTTTAAAGGTTTGACCAAACAGGTAATGACACCATATCTTTAAGGCAAAGATGATGGTTACCAACTCCAGGTTGTGAGTAGTGTAGTTTTGCTCATGGGGTTTTAACTGTCTAAATCCATAAGCGACCACTCTACAATGCTGCATCAAAACGCATCCCAAACAAACATGAGATGCATCGCAGTAAACTTGAAATCTTCCAGTGTTATCGGGGAGGATCAATACTAGAGCAGAGATAAGACAATACCTCAATTACATAAAGCTTTCACCACACTCGTAATCCTAGATAAAAGGAATGCCTTTTCAAGTGAGTCGAGTTAACGAAGTAGTAATCTTAAAAAAATCCATCGATGAATCATTAGTCGTAACCTATTAAGCCAAGGAAACTATGTACCTCAGCTACATTGGTGGGCGGGTTGTAATTGATCACTGTTTCAACCTTGGTCGGATCCACAAAAACTCCTTCACTTGAAATCACATGACTAAGAAAAGAAACTCAATCTAATCAGAAGGAGCCTTTGCTAAGTTTAACAAACAGCTGATTCCGATTAAGTGTCCCCAACACTTTAGACAAGTGGACTACATGTTCCTCTGAGCTCTTAGAGTACACTAGGATGTCATCAATGAATACAATGATGTATTGATCCAGTGCATGCTAAAAAACCCTATTCATGAGGTCCATGAAGGCAGCAGAAGTCTAGTTAACCCGAGTGACATCACCTTGAACTTGTACAGGCCGTATCTACACCAAAAAATGATCTTTGAAATATCTTCTTCTTTGGCTCTTAATTGGTAGTATCTCGATCTGAGTTCGATCTTGGAGAAGACCGTGGCTCCTTGCAATTGGTAAAAAAGTTCATCGATTTGAGGTAGGGGATACTTGCTCTCTATTATTACTCAATTGAGTTCTCGGTAATCGACGCATAGTCTGAGGGAGCCATCATTCTTTTTCACAAATAACATTGGAGTGCCCTAAGGAGAGTGACTAGGGCAAATAAAGTTCTAGCCAAAAAGCTGGGAAAGCTGGTTTAGCAGTTCTACAAGCTCAGCATAACTCATGTGATAAACAAGTTTTGAAATTGGTTGGGTTTCAGGAAGCAATTCGATAGAAAATTTTATCTCTTGGGTGGGGGAGGTAGACTAGGTAATTCGATGGGAGAAACTTCTGGAAAATTGCAAACAATAGGAATATAATACACAGCAGGATCAACATCCATATTCTTATTTATTCAATTGTTAGAGAGAAAAATAGATCTTATTTTTTTTTCAGAGTTCACAAGATTATAACTTTACTTTCACAATTAATAATTGCCTTCTATTTTTTTAACCAATCCATTCATAGAATAACATCAAATCCTGAGAAATCAAAGAGTATTAAATCTATAACTTGATCATAGATATCGGCACAAAGGCCATTCAAAAACTTCCTAACTTTATGACTTTTAGAGGTGACCATTAGAGGAGCAAACCTAGATAGTTGGACAAATCGGGCTGTATATTGGGCAATTGTCAGATTTTTTTGACGGAGGTCTTGAAATTCCTCGTTCTTCTCTCAAACATAGGCTGGGAAAACATTTTCAAAGAATGCATCCATGAAAACTTCTTAGGCAGTAGGGGTAGGTAGGACTTCCTTCTTAAGTCACCACCAGTGTTCTACTTTACCGATCAGCATAAAGGCTGCTAGGGGAACCTTTTATTCCTCAGTTAGGTCTAGGACAGAGAAAAGTTTCTCTATCTGTAGGATCTAGGCTTCGACTACTAAGGGGTTTGGGCCACTTTCAAAGTGTGGTGAGTTAAGCTTCTTAAACTCTGCAATGTTATGAGAGATAGACCTTTCAGCTATTCAGTATTCTAAGGCAAGGTGTTGACGAGGGTTGGCTTGGTTCTGTCCTACAACTATAGTCAATCCCTGGATAGCTCATAAGAGTTCGATAAACTCGGTCCTGGTTGGATGGTCCTGGGCCACGGGTCTTTTGGTACATTCTACGAAAGGTCTTCCTCGCGTCATTCCTACATAATAAGGAAAACACGAGTTGGTGGTCTAGTTTTGAGAAAGATGACTTTATTTCCCTAGATATCCTAATAATCTTTCTACCTACAGCCTTAGTTGTAAGGGATTCGGTCCGCGTAACTGCTCCGATACCATCTGTGGCATCCCAAATGCTAATTAAGGCATAAAGGTGTCAAATACATAAACAAATTACGAGTGCATGATAAAATTATATGCAGCGGAACAAATTATTACAAATCCCTTATCAAAATATATATGAGTTCCAATTACACACATATAACCGAGGTTAAAAGTGGTAACAAAATATAAAATATCCAAAATACAAAACGGACCACTTCTTTCATTATGTGATTGGATTCATCAAAGTGCAGAATAAGTCATGCACTCAAGGTTTGTGGATCCACGACATCCTCATAGACTTCAAGGGGTAGGTCAGTGTTCGGTTCGTCATTATCTTCCTCATCTGGTAGGGCATGGAAAGGGCGAGTTCCATAGACTCAGTAAGGAAAATGAATTTAAATAACATCGTAAGATTTTAAAAGTGAATAATTATGTCATTACTACTTACCAATAGAGAACATCAAATAAATCATGATATGCTTAGATTTTCGTGTCATGCTTTGAAAAATCGTTCCAACTTCCATCTGTGAGGGTAGATACGGATGTCTGACTACCCATGTGGAATGGCCAGATAAGATATTTAATGTTAATTTACTTAGGCACATTTCTAGCTTGCCAGACCATGGTACGGTCTATGACGATGGTCATACCAACCACAGTGGTCTTATGAGATATTTTTTAGCCACAATAGTACTTAGCCAAAGGTGACCTCTAACAGATATTCACATCACCGCTCTCGTTAAAGGGTAAGCCATCATCCACAGGGAGCGCTCCTCTCACATCTTTTCAGACCAGATGGAGGAGGGGGAAATAGATACTTCTCACAGATAAATAGCCTAATGGGACACTTGATGCATTATGCATGTCAATATAGATACATATATTTTTTTTGAACCATTCAGACTCATTCTCCTTCTCTTTTCTCTTTTTTTTACAAATATTTTAGAAAATTATCACCGGATTCAAGCTATTTAATTTACATGTAAATCATTAAATCCCTATAAAATCACTTAGTATGCTTGAAATCAAGAACAAATTACTTATTAAACATAAAACATGCAAAAAACAAAACATGAAAGACAAACTTTATAATACGATTTTCTAGAAATGCTCTTTAAGATGTTTAAGGAAATACTAAATTTATTACCAAAACCTCAAAGTTTTCCTACACCTTTCTTCTTCTTCTTCTCCTCTCATTCTCTCTCTAGATTACTCCCTCTCTCTCTAAGCCCTTAGAAGATGGAAGAATAAAATGGAAGTGATGAGGAAAAATGGAAGAAAGGGTTCCCTATTTATAGAAAATGGGGACCGTTGGAGTTGCGCCAAGTGGTGAAATCTGGTGAGGAGAAAGAAGGTTGAGTGAAAGATGAGCAATTTAATGCGACGCGATAGGGGCACAAAAACTGGAGGAAGAATCCTCAATCGGTAGTAGCTCTCCACCCAAGGCGATGGCACACTGCCCAAAGCAGTGCAGGGCACACGAGTGGGCAGCACACTACCCGAGCTGGCAGTGTGCCTCACTAGGCTGGCTGCGCATTATAGGCCTATCCCATAGGCACCAGTATACCCTACCGCGTGTAGGCTTATTTGCGCAGGTCTATTGCGCAGATGGCATGTGACGTTTGGCCCCTGTCTGCGTGCGATGTGATGCATGCAGATTGCCCTATCTATGAACGACGTGACTCATGCGCAGACTAGCCTCACCCTTGTATAGATGGGACGTGCGCACAGTGCGTACGTCCTGTGTTTGGTCGTGCGTGCATGCACGCGCATAGCGTGTTGCGACCGCGTGGGCAAGCTTCTCCCGCGGGCGTTTTCTTGCAGGATTTTGCCTTATTTTCTATTTTTTTCCTAAAAATTATTTTTAATAAAAATACAATAAATAAAATAAAATAATAATAAAAAAATCTGAATAATTTAAAATTATAAATTTAAATTACAAAATATGATATAAATTACGAATGAGTTTAGGTGGCGTTAAGACCCGAATAAATAGGGTTTCCAAATATAAATTTAGCGCAGTGGTGGGTGGGGTGTTACAATATAGCAGTCATCACTACATCTGTCCAAAAATGTTTAAGTAGTTATGCTATTTGTCAAGAGAGCTCGAGTTATTTTGTAAGATGTGCATATTCTTTCGCCCTACAACATCGTTCTGCTGCAGTGTTTGAGAACAAGGTGTCTCATGATACAACCTATGTTCCTGAAAATATCTACAAAATGTGCATGATCATATTCCCCACCATTATAAGATTGAAGAATCAATAGTTTAGCGGAAAATGATATTCAAATTATATTGTAAAATGATCGAAATACTTTAAATACTTCATTTTTATTCTTCAATAGATATAGCCAAGTCATTCGTGTGTAATCATCAATAAATATTATAAACCATCTAACACTAGAAAAAATAGTAATAGGAGTAGGACTCTAAACATCATAATGAACGATAAAAGATGTGGCATCAAATTTATTTAAACTAATAAGATAAGGTACGTGATGACTCTTAGCTTGAATGCAAGCTTCACACCTAAAATTTAACTCACTAAATTTTATAAATAAATTTGAAAACAAATATCTCTAATATCAAAATGAGGGATGGCCCAACTAGTGCCATAAACAAATTTGTCTTTCCTTGACTCCTGCAGAATGCATATTATTCGCTCTACACAGTTGAAATCATCCATGTAATGCAACCCTTCCCTTTTAGTACCACGACCAATAATCTCCTTGGTGAGAATAACCTAAAACAAATAAAAGAAAGGATATATTAGAGCACAACAATATAATTCCTCAATCACTTGTCCTATGGATAATAACTTATTATAAAGTGATGGAACTAATAGTGTTTGGTAATGAAAAAAGAGAAAAAAAACTATTCCAGCCCCTATTACTGGATATGTTACTCCATTGGCATTGGCAATATATGTCTGTCTCGATTGGGTGGCTTTAAAGAAGTCACAGGGATAGAATGTCATACGGTCAAAATCCTTAAAGTAAATGATCTAGCCATCATGATTCCTTGTTTTATAAAAAACACAACCATGGTTACTTGAGTCATGCTGAGGTATTTGTTCACTAGAAGATTCTTCTTGTGGTATAAGAGATAAGTGAGGCTCTACGCTCATAAGAGTAGCACAACTAGGATTATCTCCTCTACTTGCTTCATGTTTTTTCTTTACCTTAAGTTCGTGCCACCAATTTGGATAACTGTGTAGTTTAAAACATGTTTCTTTGACATGTTTCGTATTCCCATAACATTTGTTGTCTTCTTCTTACTCTGACTTTAGTTTTGTAACTGGCTTTCCATTCAAAGACGATCAAAAAAATAATTGATGTTGAGATTTCTGTCCACCTTTTTAAACTATAAACACCACCAGATATCTCATCTTCCTTTGTCATCATGCAAATTACCTCAAATCCTTACTTTAAACTAATGCATAAGCTTGTTCCACTATTGTGAATGGTTGTATCTGGAGCACATTTGCTTGAAATCTTATCAAGACGATCATCAAAATTGTCTAAGAAAATATAAACTCTATCCTCCTTCAATATTGAGTTATATTTCTGTATATCAGTATCACATTTCATAGGATTTGGTGGGCAAAAATCAATTTTTCTCCAAAATCCTTGTAGATTATTGTAGTATGTCTTGATAGACCCTTCTCTTTATTTGAGTATGGTCACTTTTTTTTGAGATCATATACTTGTGATGTACTGTGCTATCAAAGTATGTTATAGCAATATTATCCTAAATAGCCTTAGTTGTTAGACATCTAATAAAGTTACTCATAAATTTTGGATCCATATAATTTATTAGCTATCCCTTCACCAATGTGTTTTCAGTTCTCCATATTTTTTTAATGCAAGATCTGTGTGTGGATGCTCTGGAGGTTCCCCATTTATGTATCCCAACTTGTCTTTGTCTAAGATATACATCTTGATAATTTGGGACCATAGTGCATAATTGGTGCCATCTAGCTTGATTCCAATATGTATTGCAGATTCATAACTTGAGATCTAATTATGTGTTTGATTGAGCTTTAGTACTGGTGTATTCTTATCATAAGTTCTATGAGAATTGAATTATCTCCTTTCTATTTTTGCATCTCAATGATATGTGTTGAAGAGAGAAAAAAAAAGGACAAATGATGGCTTTCTTTCTTATTTTTTTTTCTTATGTCAGAGATACAACAGAATATGACTATATATAATATGTACATGAATCTAATACAGAAGAAACTAATCACACTAATTTAGGAAAAATACTAGGATGATTTAGAACAAATAAAACCAACTTAGTAATTATAATATTTTGTGATTTCTATAATTACTTAGTCAGTAATATTCAATGATTCCTATAATTGCTCCTTCACAGGTCCCATAAAACACCATTAAGAAAATGGAGATCCTCCAAGAAATTTGTAAAAGTAGACAATGCCTATTTTCTCAAATTGAAAAACTAATATGTTTTGAAGATGCAAGCAAGTTCAAATAATTGTACAAAGCAATGGATGAAGAAATGAGAGCTTTAGAAAGAAATAAAATGTGAAAACTAGTCAATCTTCCACAAGGGAAAAATGTTATTGGGCTAAAGTGAATTTACAAAGCTGATGGGACAATAAAAAAATATAAAATGAGGCTGGTTGCATGTGGATACATGTAGCAAGAGAGTATAGACTTTCAAGAGACCTCCTCGATGGTAAGGTTTGACATAATACACACTATTTTGTCTCTTTTTGCTAATTTTAATTGGAAAGTCTATTAATTTAATGTAAAATCATCATTCTTATATGGAACTTTGGAGAAAAAGTTATGTAGAACCACAAAAGGGTATGAGATTTTAAGTCAAGAAAGCAAGGTGCGTCGCTAGAAAAAGGCTCTCTATGATTTGAAACAAGTTCCACATGTTTGGTATGAAACAATAGATGGGAATTTCAACAATAATGGTTTTCAAAGAAGTCTAAGTGAGCTAAATTTATATGTGAAAACTAGAGGTACAATTGACATTCTCATTATTTTGCCTCTATGTTGATGATCTTATCTATACTAACAATAATAATGTCTTGCTGAATGAGTCTAAAAAATTGACGGCTAATGAGTTTAAGATGACTGATTTAGGAATGATTAATTATTTTTTGTGGCTAAAAATTAAACAATGCAGTCAATGTATCTTTGTTTCTCAAAAAAAATATGTTAATGATCTTCTTAAGAAGTTTCATTTGAAGGATTGCAATCTAGTGAGTACTCCCATGTACACCAATCAAAAGTTTTGTTTTGATGATGGAGAAGAGAAGATTGAACTTTAAATTTATTGAATTTTGATATGGAGTTTGCTATATCTAACAAATAGCAGGTCGGATATTTTGCAAGCAGTAAGTCATTTGTTTAGATTTATACAAAGTCAAGTAAGCAACACTTTGCGATCGCCAAATGAATTTTAAGATATCTTAAAGGATACAAGCTCATTTGGAATATGGTATATGAAATCTAATAAATTTAAATTGTATAGTTTTTCTTATAGTGATTTGGGAAACCGCATTGAGGATAGGAGAGCACAACAGGCTATGTTTTCACAATGGCTCCTGGATTTCGTTGAAATTGTTCGTTTAGAAATTTCCTAAAAAGCTAATCATAGGTTCTTCTCTCCATCGGAACAATAGGGCTATTATGCTCGCTACTAAACTTGTTGAAGAGATGAAATACAACAAAGGTATATTTTTTTATCAGAGGTTGATTCAATCATCAGAAGAAGAATTAGGCCAAAATTAGGATACATTTTGACAAAATAAAATTTCCATCGAATAACAACAAAGGAAAGGCTTTCATAAAAATTATCGTAGAATCGAGAATGAAATTTTCATTCTATACATGCTAGATCATGAATTAATAACTGCATCCAATCTCTTAAAAAATCCTAATTATTAACTTTCATGGAGTTCAAAGAAACAACCATCTACAACATTATCATCTTTCAAGGTTGAATACATGGCTGTTTGATGGTGCCAAATCCACTAAATATAATTTCCTATTCTAACACTAAATCGAGACTTGCAGTAGTCGCGAATAGGGTCGAATCCTCAGGGAATTGATAACTAGTTTCACTTATGACTAGTAATAGAAGCAAATGCTACGGAGGTTTTGTTTTAGGACAATACAATCAATTATAGTAAACCAATAAAACTTGAAATAGAAAAGTGGAAAATATTTTTAAGAAGTAAATGAGGTTGTAAACAGTTATGAATGGATTCTAGCAAAAGAAGTTGTTTTGATTCTAGTTAGAGGATTGATCATCGATGCAATTATCATTCTCATCAACCTTTAATAAACTAGTTCTAGTTGTTGGAAATGCCCTTAACAACTAATCTTTCCTTAATCATATATTAACCAAGAGACGCTCATTACTTAATTCTTATTAATAAACAACCTTGAAGATGCTCGTAGAATTTAGTTTACTAATAATATTAAGATCTAAAAAGACCTAATTCTAGTCAATAAACTCAACCATGTGATCCATTCAAACTAGACTATATATCCTCTTAGTATGAAACTAATTCACCACTAACACAAAGATAACCTAAACAATTATGGATTTAAGAGTTTTGAATAACAGTATGCTACTATGTTGTATGCTCAACGAGCCTTATTAAACAGACAACAAGTAACAATGATAGTGTGTGTAGAGAAATATATAAATACTAAAGTTTAGATAAGAACAAAAATAAAAATAGTTAGATCTCACAATCCCAAACTAGAACTTCAACTAAATCTCTAACTAGAAAGAGTAGTTGTTCAGTTGCTCATGATGAGCTTAATACACAATAGTTGTTTTTCTTGTGACTACTCTAGAGGATTACAGAAGGGAAGATTAAGAAAAATGAAATTGACTTTCTGTTTTGGCAGCTGCCCTTTCTTCTATGTTTTTCTTCCCATTTAAAGGCGGAGAGGATAAGGGTTTTCCTCGATCTTAACTTTTTTTCTACTTTTTAAAATAGTTCTTTTACTTGATTTTGTTTCCTGCTTCCAGGTAAAAAGGGATCTTCTTTTAAATTTGAAAGCATGTCGAGATATCAGAATCTGCTACTGTCATTAGGGTCTAAGAAGCTTGTTTGTCCACAATTTGATACATGCTACTATTGCTAGGGTGTTAGCTTTGCCCAAGGGTTATCTGTGCATGAATTGATGCTTTCTACTTCCACTAGAGTGCAAGCCTTGCCCAAGGCTTGGTTGGATGTGAATTGAGATTTGCTGCCCTTGCTAAGGTATAAGGCTTGCCCGAGACTTATACCAGAATTGACGACTATTTCTGCACAAAATTTGCTATATTGTATTGTTTTTCTGAAATTGAGTCTTATCTCTCAACCTGCATCAAAATAAGCAGAATCACCTAGTTTAGGTAGTAAATAGCTCAATTATGCACTTAAAATAGGTGATAAAGATAATATTTATGTGCACCATCAAACTCCCCCACACTTATGTTATGCTTGTTTTCAAGCACCCCACAATACAATTCAATAACTCTTAACCCTTCACCTTTAACCCAACTACTCCTAACCATTCCCTCACAACTCATATACTATATCGCGGTTCTTAAACTGTAAAAATAACTATCAACTAGTAATTTCATTTGAGTCTCATGGAATCACATTGATGAATAACTACCTTGACTAGCACTAGAGCACAAAATAGAAAGGTTTTGAAATCCTTTTAAACATATTTAATTTTCATTTAGAAGTACAATCAACACCTAGAATAATAGCCACATCAAACTTATTCATATATAAGAACTTCATGTAATTTGTTCATATTATAATAGAAAATTTAATGGTAACTTAGATGAGCACTCTTATTGCTTGCTTGAAATGTCACCAACTTTTTGAGGCGAGAATAAACATTTGTGATAAATGCACGTGGTTACTCAGTTGGTCACAAATTCACGTGGTTATTAGCTCTATTCATAGTCAATTGACTAGCAGAGTAGATTATTGTTTGTGTTTTTTTTTTCAATTTGAGTCATGAACCTTAAGATTAGTTGATACATAAATCTAGACAAGTTGTAGTAGAGTTGTTCTAAGTATCGACATTCACTCAACAAAAAAAAATTAATTAAAGGCAATCTCTAACCTAGTCATGTTAAGATACGTAATCAAATATAGTCATTCATAGTGTGACAAGGTGAAAAGCAAGCTAAAAATCCTAAAATATTATTGTAATTACAATTCAATTCTTGAAATATCACAATAGAGTTGTTTTGAAATAATTGAGATAGTAGTAAAAAAATGGGGTTAAAAACTGTTGAAAATTTATTTGTAGTGTGCCTTGGGCAAGACTAAAGTGTGCATCAGAAAGTGTCATGAGAAAAATTTGAATATAGCGGACATAATGTAACAAAAATATCAAAAAGAAATCGAAAAATGTAGTATGTCTCTTCCCTACACATACAGTACACATTGTCCCTAATGTGATGCAAAGAAAATGAGTAATGAAGTAAAAGAAGTATGAAGGGACAGAGTAACTCCCTTGGTTCGTGACTTGGAGGTGGGGCACACTAGAAGCATCATCTGGTTCTGGGTCGAGGGATGTATTTCACTATTTGTGCTATTGACTAAGCTAGCTCCTCAACTCTTTTCGACAATTAGCGGGTCAAATTTTTTAGGCGAATCAAGTGTCCATCTATCTTCTAAACATGTAGTAATATTACTTCTAGAAGTTGATGGATGTTGGCTGGTGCAAGTTTTGTGGCAACGGGTTTTGTGGTAGCCTGTTCTATGTGCTCTTTTTTTTTGCTTTACACTCATATTTCTAGGCACAAATGGGCCAGGAGGGGCAAAACATGGGATGCCGTCCTTGAGGTGCAACAATTCTTTGTTATCCTAGGAGCCTAAATCCAAGGTAGTTTGAGGGCAAGCAATGTTCAAGTTAGTTTCCTCCATATCAAAAGTAGTGATGAAGAGGGATATTTTGGTGATGATTGATCATAAGATTACTGGTATTTTAAAAGAAATAACGTTGGAAAACTGATATGCAAACCAAAAACCAAGGTTGATTCTTTTCTTATTAACCATACACCATACAAAATATAGCTCGATTAATGAGAGGATACTAGGTGCATCCTTTCGACCTAAAAAAGAGTAAGCTAAGAACCTATAGATATATTTCATGCATAGGTTGCACAAATATAGGTCCTTAGATTTGTTATGATCAAATGTATCCAGTGGATTATCACAAAATTGAGCATATATAGTGGTAACATCAAAATCATCACAAAAATCACAGTAAAGGTTTTCATGATTGAATTCAGAGAAGCCCATTGCATTTTGAACTCAGTAATGGAAAAACTAAAGTGTTTTCCCAGTGTGGAGAGTGAAGTCAGCAGGTTTATAAGACTTGAAGGTCATGTAAAACTCTCTAACTAGTTCCACATATGCAGGCACGTTAACCTCGAAGTAAGATGCTCAACCGATGTTATGGATTAGCGTAAGAACACCATTCCTAATTTTTAGGATTTTAAGAGTGGGATGATGAATGAATTTACCTAATAGAAGGGAGTTTACAGACTTCCCCATACTGTTCCTTTTCTTAATTGTACTAGAAAGTGAGGTGGCTGCACAACTCAGATTCGGTAGGTGGTAGGACATGCTTTCCTTTTTTGACTTGTGCCCTCTTTGAGCCTCCCTCAGCTTCTACGTTTCTGTTTGTAGGCTCTTCAAGTTAGGGTGTTGCATTGCTAGTTGGTCACTTATGTTGCTTGTTCTGGGGTTTGAGCATTTTGCTCTCTAGTGGGAGAGTTAGGCACATTAATTACAAGGCTGCAATGTGGGCCAACCATCGTAGAGTTATTCGCACCATGAGGCACAGCTTGTTCCTCTTATGCAACTTGGGGTATGGGTATCATTGAAGGTAACTGTGTTTTCGTCGTCGTCTCACCATCATATCGGTGTTTGTTTTTGAAGCGACTGTATCTGGGGAAAACTTCCTTCATCCTCATGGGTCTGGTTGTTTGATGTTTGGAGTAGAGGGGTTTTAGGTTTAGGTGGAGGTTGTAAGGGGGGAAGAGAAGGTTTAAATTACGGCAAAAAAGAGGGGTTTTCTATTTTAGTAGGAGAGTTGGTGGGGGTGGAAATGGGTATCATGATAATTAAAAAGAAAGGGTTAGGGTAAACAAATTGAAATATGTGCCAAATAGCTTCGACATAAGCCTTGGGCTAGGTTTATGCAAATATCGTTTTTTTTTTTGTGAAATATATGGTTGAGACATAAGCCTTGGGCAAGACGTATGTGAACACCTTGACTGAATAAGTGGCGTAACTAAGCCTACGACAAGGCCTGTGCAAGTATCTTGAAAGAATTGGTGTAGGTCTCGGGCAAGGCTAGAGTATTTTACATAAACCTTATGCAACGCTTACACAAGGGTTTTGACAGAGGTTATGATTAAGCCTTAAGCAAGGCTAGAGTTGTAACACCCTACCTATCATTGTGCTAAAATATTTTAGAAACTCTATTTATTTGGGCATTTGACCATCTTAAACTTAAATTAATTTATACTGTTTGAGATTTGTGATTTTGATATATTTTTATTTTTATTTATTTTATTATTTTTATTTTTATTTTATTTTATTTTAAAATATTTTATTTTATTTCAAAGGAAAAATTTAGAAAAAAAATTAGAAAATGGTGAAACAGGAGAAAACTTGCTCGCAGGAAAAATCCCGCGAGAAAGAAGTTTGCCCGCGCAGGTACTAGGCATTGTGTACGTGCACATGTGCGCACAGTGGCTGCGGGCTGTGCGCACACCCCATCCGCATGCACGCATGCATGGGATGTGCGTACAACGCACACGTTCCATCTGCGTGCAGGGTGCAAGGTCAGGACCAGCGCGCGCGTCCTGTTGCACGCAGGTGAGTTGTCCGTGTGTCACTTCGCGCATGGACCAATGTCGCACACTGTGCACGCACTGTCCACGCAGAAAGCTTACACTGACAGGCACTGTGCGTTTGGGGCCTGCGCGCGTGCTACCCACTATACCCACGCCTTGTGCGCTCATAGGCTAGCCCCTGTGCGTGCACAGGCTAGCCCCTACGCACGCAGCAGCAGGGCTGTGCACCCGCAAGCTAGCCTGCAACACACCGGTAAGGCATTATGACCTCGAGGAGTGCACCACTGCTGCCTTGGGCTATGCGCCACCGCTGTTGGTGGAGGAAATTTTCTTCCCTTATTTTTTGTTCCAAGAATCTTTTCTCCTCTCTCTTCACCAGATTTCACCACTTGGTGCGAATCTAATAATTTTAAAATTCTATAAATTGCCCTTTCCCTTCCCTTTCTCTCCACACTTACATTTCTTCTATTTTTCAAAGGTTTAAAGAGAGAGAAAGAGATAGTGACTTAATGACAGAAGAAGAGAAAGAAAGGAAAAATGGTGAAGAAGAAAATGTCAAGGTTTTGATAAGAAATTTAGTATTACTTTTGATGTCTTAAGGAGTATTTTTTAAAAAATAAATTTAATATGATTGTTATTTTGTCTGTTTTGCATGTCTCTGTATTCTAATGAGTCAAATTGTTTTGATTTTCAAGCATGCTATGTGAATTACTAACACTTGATGAATTTGCATGTAATATATATAATATGTAGCCCGTAATAGTAAAAGTAAAAAGAAAAGAAAAAGAGAAAAGTGGAATGAAGTCTATACGGTATTAAATATATCTGTATTGACATGCATATTGTATCAAGTGTCTCATTAGGCTTTTTATCTCTGAGGGGTATCCGTTCCCCTTGCCATTCGGGATATCTATTTCCTCCTCCCCTATCTGGTCTAGAAAGACGTAAGAGGACCGCTACCAATGGATGACGGCGTGCCCTCTGATGAGAGTGGTATCGCACTATCTGTAGGGTCACCCGTGGCTAAGTAATGTCGTGACTATAGATATATGTTAAGACCACTATGGTTGGTACAGTCGTGATCATAGATCGTACCATGGTTTGGCCAGCCGGAAGTGGGCCTGAGCAAATTGCTATATCTATATATGATCTGGTCATTCCACTTGAGCAGTTGAAAATCTGTATCTACCCTCATAAATGGAAGTTTGTAACGACTTCATGAAGTATGACACGAAAAATATGTGTATTTCATGATTTATTTGATTTTCTCTATTATTTAACATGATATATGTATATTTAATTTTCTGTACTAACGTACTATTTTAATATTCAAATAAATGGTTTCCTTTTCTAATGATGAGTTAGGTAAACAAGGAAGCTAAATGATGAGATAAAATAATGAACTTTTGAAATCTTACAATGTTAATTTAATATTATTTTTCTTATTGAGTATATCGAATTCACTCTTTCCATCCCCCTAGATGAGGAAGAAAATGAGGAACTGCAAGCAGACCTACCGTTGGAAGTCTATGAGGATTCCATGGATCTACAAGTCTAGGTGCATGAATGGTCCCACACTCTGATGGATTCCAGTAGCGTAGTGAAAGAAGTGGCCCCTATGTTTTGTATTTTATAGCCACTTCTGGCCTCAATGATGTATAAATTTGGAACATTATATATATTTATAAGGGATTTGTTAAGGTTTGATTATGCTACATAAATATTATCATGCACTTATTATTCTGAATCTGTATCTGACATCCATTTACCTTTATTGGCACCTAGGATGTCACAAGAGTGGTCAACATAAACTTGGGCAAGGTTTATGCAAACACTCTAGACCAAAAATTCAGTGGATCTGTTCGTCGCATCTCCACTGATTATCTACAGACGATAGAATAATTCTAGTTAGAACAAATAAAACTTCTAAAATAGCTAAAATTCAAAATAGAACACCAAAAATTGAATGGATTGCCTCCTATTAAGTGCCCTTGTTTATTTTCTGAGGCTAGACATTATTAATTCTATCAAGTGCTTTCTTTAGGAAAATTTAGGGTAAGTTCTTCGACCTATTGTGTAGAGAATCCTTCACAGAAGGGCTTCAGCCAATGCTCGTTTACCTTGCAAATTTTATGGGTGTCCAAGCTTTTGATCTCGATTGCACTATGAGGGAATGTTGGTAATTACAAACGGGCCTAACGACCTTAAACGTAGCTTTCTAGGAAATAGCTCTAGGTAAAAATCGTAAAACATGACTTTTGCCCTATTGAGAATTATTTTTTGGAGATCATTTGATCATTGAAAACGTTCGTCTTTTCTTAATCCATTCTCGAGTTCTCATAAGTATCATTTCTTATTTCTTCAAGTTCTTACAGTTGTAGCTTCTTGTGCTCCCCAACTTCTTCTAACTTCATGTTACAGTTTTTAATCACCTAATAGGCTCTGTGCTCCAATTTAACAGGAAGGTGAAAAGCTTTTTTAAAGATTAAATGATGTGAGGACATTCCATTAGGAGTTTTGAAAGTTTTTCAATAAGCTCATAAAGCATCATCTAGTCATAGACTGCAATCCTTCATATTAGGATTTATTGTCTTTTCTAAAATTAACTTCACTTCTCTATTAGAAACATTAGCTTGCCCACTAGTGTGTGGGTGGTAGGCTGTGGAGATGGGTGGGTAGCATGATATTTCTGAAGAGAGCTTCCATAACCCGATTGTAGAAATTTGTCCCCTGATCACTTGTCATTGCTCATAGTATCCCAAACCTAATAAAGATAAGAGTTTTGATACTACAATAGTTATAATATCATCAGTTCTAGTAGCCTTGGCTTCCACCCATTTAGAGACATTGTCAACCATAAGTAGAATATAAGAGTTGTCAAAAGAGGAGGGAAAAGGTCCCATGAAATCTATGCCCTATATGTCGAAGATCTCACAAATTATGATAGGTGTGAGTGGCATTTGGTCCCTGCGGCTTAAGTTTCCTATCCTTTAGTAGTTTTCACATGTTTTACAATAGACATATGCGTCATGGAACAGGGAGGGCCAAAAAAAGCCACACTCTAACACTTTACGAGATGCTAGCTTAGGGCTGAAACGTCCTCAACAAGCATGAGTATGATAGAATATCAGGATAGAGGGGACTTTTATGTCTGAGACAAAACGTCGAATGATCTAGTCTACATGTTATTTCCATAAATCAAGATCATCCAATACATCTACCTTCTTTCTTGATCCTATCTCTATTTACTTTGGATAGCTCATATGGGAGCACATTGGTAACTAAATAATTGAAGATATCAGCATACCACAATGTTGATTGTTGAACTTGGAAAAGATGTTCATCAGGGAAATCATCCTTTAGTGGCAATTGCTCTTCACTAAGTGGTAAACAACTAAAGTGGTCAGTAACAAGATTCTCCATACCCTTTTTATCCTATATTTCCAAGTCAAACTCTTATAGTAGGAGTATCCATCTAATCCGTCTTGATTTTGCCTCTTTCTTCTTGAGTAAGTATTTCAAAGTTGCATGGTTTAAAAACACAAGCACCTTACTACCGAGCAAGTAAGAATGAAATTTTTTTAAGGGTAAACACGACAGGTAAAAGCTTTATTTCTATAGTCGAATAGTTGATTTGAGCCCTATCAAGAGTTTTTGAGGCATAGTAGATCACATGCGGGTTCCTGCGTATCTTTTGCCAAAGACTGCACCCACGACTTGGTTACTACATCACACATGATCTCAAATGGCAGCTCCTAGTTTAGTGTTTGGATGATAGGTGCTAGCTTCTCCTTGAGTATATCAGATGCCTTCTTGCAAGATGCATTAAATTCAAATACCAATTCATTTTTTAGTAGTCGGCACAGAGGTTGGGTAATCTTAGAGAAGTCCTTAATGAATCGCCTATAGAACCCAACATGTTTACATGAACCTAGATAACCTAAAATTTGTTCCAAAGATTTGCAATCCCGCATCAAACGGGAACCCCATGGAAATATAGACTCCTGCAAAATAATTATCTATAGGTCCCCTACAGCACGAGGTCACACTAATGTAGCACAAGAGACATGCACACATAGGTTCTATAAGCCTCATCCCAAACAGGCAAGCAATTCCAACATCTTTTTGTTTCCTAAATAGGATCGGCTCAAACGGGAAAGAAAATTTTAATTTCCAAAATGGGAATGCCCTAGACAAGAAAGTAAATCCTTGTTTCCTAAACGAGAACACCCTGAACAGGAAAGTAAATTCTAGTTTCCTAAATGACAAATCTTTGAATAGGAAAATAACTTCATCCCTGACTACTTTCCTAAATGGGACTATTTCAAGGAGTGGGCCAAGTTTTTTCAAAGGAAGCTTAAAGCCAAGTAATGCTTCATGGGCTTGGAGAAGTTAAAATGAAGTGATCCTAGATAGCCTAGAATTAGTTCCAAAGATGCAACCTTGCATGGATGAGGAATGCCCAGAATAGGAGAGTAATTTCATCCCTAAACATTTTCCTAATTGGGATTATTCCAAGACATGGGTCAAGTTTGTCCAAGCCAGACAGCTTAAGGCCCACGTAAGATTAATGAGCTTGAAGAATTGTAAGAAAGCCCACACCAAAGCAAGGAGGCCCACACATGCGCCGAACGTGCGACCCGACTTACATGGCCCACGAACACGCACACATGCCCAGACAAACCACGTGCACAAGGCCTGAGAGCGCCCACGCATGCAACCCTCTAGGCCCGCACGGAATCGACTATGCACGTAGGCCCATGGGGTCGAATGCACGCACCTCGCATGGACAGGCCCGTGGACGGCCAAACCAGACCAAGCCCGCAACTCCCATGAGCCTTTTCCCACATAGTCCTCATGGACTGGCTGACTTGGCCCATCTAGGTGACCCAAACCCGGCCCGCCCTTCCCTTTTTTAATTATTTAATCTTTATTTATTTATTTTAAAATTTTAAAAGGCTTTTGGGACCCATTTTTAAACTTATCCATGTTTTAAATTAAAATCCCACATGGCTAAATTAATTTTCACATGTGTTTTTCACAAAATTCACGTGGGATAAATATTAGAATATTTTTATTACTATTTTATTATAAGTCTATCCCTTATGATTATTTAATTAATTTATTTGGGATAGAATAATTATTTTATTATATAATTATCCTAGATTTAGATAGAATTTTATTTAGGGTATTATTTTATTAAATTATCTCAAGATTTTGTATTCATTTAGATTGCCCGGGAAAGGCTATAAATAGGTCTTTACCCCTAAAATGTAAACACACATTTGACAATCAATTTGAGATAATTCTTGAAAGTTTTGACTTTTTTCCTCTTAAC
>NW_019011382.1:0-25492 GCF_000150535.2 Carica papaya | reverse complement strand
TTTTAAATTAATTTATTTTAATTTTTGTTAAAATTATGGAAAAAAAAATCCGGTTAGGGATGAAATTAAAAACAATTTTGGAAAAAATATGTGAAAACTTAGGTTCGGTGGGTATTTTTGAAAGAAAAATTGGAGACAAGTGGTCAGAGTGCAAATAGAAAAAATTGTGTCACGTAGGACCACCCAATCAACAACCCTGATGAACTAGAGTACGCCGCATGGCGAGGTACGGTGACATCGGTGCCACACGGGATACCACACAGGCAATTTGCATGCCCCGCGATTAGACGGTCTAGGATCGATCCCATGCGATCGGACGATCGAGATCAAATCGTGATGGACGATCGAGATCAAATCACGATGGATAATCTAGATTTATTTTTTCTTTAAACGCGATCGGACAGTCGAGATAAAATTGCGATGGATGACCTAGATTCATTTCCTCCTTATACGCGATCAGACGGACGAGATCGATCGCGATAGATGGTCTAGATCAAAGCAGGATGGATATAAATACTTCACATTACACAGAAACTCAAATCCTAGCCGCGAGCCCCCATCGGAGAAGGAGGTCGACTGCCGCCATACCGGAGCCACCGCTGACTGCCAAAAAAGGTAAAAAAATTTCCTACCCGCTCCGAATTTTATTTTGAGCACCCCCATGGCCAAATCGAAGAAAAAGGGATAGTGAGTGAGTTGAAAAATGCCGGTAAAGCCCAACGGAGCTGCCGTGGTCAAAGTCCTAAAACCCCTCCGATGAGTCCATTCTCGATTCCCATTTCACATGATTTTTTGAATATTATGTTTACCATCCTTTTCTGTCTAGGTTAGCAGAAGAAAGACCCTCAGCCACGATGGAAAACTGATGGAGCCACTGCACCTGGAGGTCTCGCCACCGGTAGATTCGGTTTCTTATGATTTTTCGGCCAACCGAGACCCCTAACATATTTTTCTGTAGGGATACGGCCAAAACTGGCTAGGCCAAAGGCGAACTGCTACCATAGGCGGCAGAGCCGGCGCCGGAGCACGGTAGCACCACCATGCCAGAATTCCAAAATTGGCCAGAATGAGTTTTGGACACCGATTTTAGATTTTTAGAGTATTTTTAGGTACGTGACAAGTGTTTTGAATTCCGCAGAAAAAATTTAGAAAATTTAGTACTCGTTAGGAAGCGTAGTAGATAGTACGACGTCTTGAAATACTGACCCGAGTAAGGATCCTTCAACATTTTCTCCGTTATGGCAAATTGAGTTTTAATCATCGATAATTGTGTATTTTTATAAAAAATTAGAGAACCCTAAAAATAATTACAGGTCACTAGTAGAGGCAGAACCGGTTAGTTCACGATCGTTTTGATTTCCTATTTACTTTCTTGTATTACTTATATTTATTTATTATTATACTGTGCGTAATTGAATTGATGGTCTTTAGGATCTTTTTGGTTATTTGGTTATTTAGTTACCCTGTATTATTTGTCGGTATTCCAGTTATTAGTTATTTGGCTATGTTAAACTATATTAATTGTTTAAGTGAACTGTGAGTATAAAATGAGTTATTAATATTGCATGATTGATTGTTATGCTGATGGAAATATGTACGAAAAAGACTTACTGGATACCCAGGAAATGAACCCTACCATGAATGTTATCTCAGTCGAAGGGGGTTGGAAAGTCCCTTACTAGTAAGGTTTGGGAGATATGGCTCACTCTCATACCGGACAAGATATCGAGGTAATGGAATGTTTGGCGCCCATTACCGAACGGAGTATGAGAACGACTGGTTAATTGTTAAATTGGATATTGGGTTTACGAGTAGGAGGACATCCCTATAGACCCCAAGGGTACCAGTAAGCAGGTAAAAATAAAAAGTGATTGTCTCTTATTATCTTATATGTAAAAATAAAAAATGTATGGATATGAGTCTTTATATGTTATTTTTGAAAAAACTTGTTACGTAAATATAGAATAAATGGTTTTTTTTTAGCAAATGAATTTACATTAAATTAAGGGCTTAATTGGTTATTTTTCTGATTTTTACCAATCTTCAATTTTTCGTATATGTGATTAGTGTAATATTCTTATTAGGCTAGTGTAGCTCACCCTTTCATTAACTATTTCATATCAAGAGGATCAAGATTCAGATCCCGATCAACAAGAGGGTTGTGAATAGTTCACCACCTGGACTCCCTTCAAAAACTAGTGAAGGTCGTCCTATGATGCTTAGTTATTTATTTTTCGTTTATTTCTTTAATTTCTATTTGTTCGTTTAGAATGGACATTCTCATAGCCCTATTGGACATTCTAAATTATAATGTAAGGAATGTAAACCCTAACTCTATTATTTCGCTTTTGTATTTAATTTATAAATTTATTTCCATTTAAGTTTCGGGCCTTTACATTAAAGACTTCTAGTATCATAAATAAATTAATCTTAAATATAAATATTCAAAGAAGTACCAAATCAAATTAAATCAATTGGAACATTAACATTAATATTATTTACTAACTAAAGGTGACACAATAAGTGAACAAAGTTTCTGAATCCTCATTTCTTCTTGAACTTCATCTAAATGTTTTCTCCTTCTTCCTTGTTCTTTTTTTGTATGTTGACACAATAAATATTTAATTTTAACAGACAAGAAATGTAATTTTTATTTTAAATTGCTACGCAAAGTTATGTTTTTAGGTTCTTTCATCATTTATAGTGTGCATGCGGTCAGAATTTTAGAGCTCCATTATAACACCACACACTCGATATGAGGCGCAATTCCTACTCATGTTATTTTCATACAATGAGTCCACAAAATATACATATACATAGCTCAAAAATTTATCATACAACCTAGCATCCTATGTGATGTATACAGTAGTTATATATCAAAACATGAGATCAAAATTTAGAGTTTGATAAAATAAAATAAAATTTCTTGAATACGCATTAAATATACATAAACAGGAACTCATTTACATGTTCTATTCATCTCACAGCGGTGCTCTTTATTCTCCTCTAAAAAATATTAGGGTGAAATTTAATGAGTTTCACCAACTTAATAAGTATTTTAGTTCTTTCAACTCAGATAAGATTTTATATAAAACACACAATATGAGATAAATATAGTAGTAATGTTTCAATGCCAAATTCATTTATTATTTTCACTATTTCACATGTTTCTGATCGAATTTCTAAATTTTCCTCAAATATCATTTATAATCCTCGAATGTATATCCACATACTCTCGAAAGAACACATATATACTCTTGAATATCAATTATAATCTCAAAACATAACCACATATATAGGAAAGATCACATATACACTCGAAATGTCATTTTTAAGGTTTCATCGTGCGATCCCATTGATGTCGTCATCGAGGAGAGGCAAAATAAATTTCTTCATCGCATGGATAGCACGCACACACAAATCTCACAATGGCCACAACAAGTATGTCTACTAGGTGACCTATACTCACAAACACCTATCTACATCTGGATTTGATTTTAAACTCTATTTATGTGAAAGTTCACCATACCCGCTGAACTTCAGCCACATACACACGCTCCTCTCCTCGATTCGTACTAAACGAAAACGGCATTCAGGGTCCGTACTCTAATTACTCGCATCCTCTCATTTTTTATTTCTTATTTATTTTACTCGCATTCTACTTCCTTTGAAATTTTATTTAACTGATCGTTTCACTACCATAATTATTCTTTTTCCTTTTTATTTTTATTTCCTTATATTATTTTATTTTCTTTTTCAACTTTCTACTTAATTAGGAATTTCTTTTAATTTTAAATTAATTTCTCATCACACTCCAAGTATTTCTCAATCTTTAGGTTTGTTTTCTGGTTTCGTCTCCTCATAATTTTCAATAGCTTAGGTTTACTGGTTATAGCTTCAGGCTTTGTTCTTCTCAAAAATCAAGTCAGTATCCGTTTAAATTTTAAAATACACATAAATTAATAAAATACATGCAAATTTAAAAATCCTAATTCAAGTTCAAAATAAAAAATACTTACACTCCTATGCAACAATCATCCCGAATCTGCTTGAATGTCCTAATTCTCTGTACGCGTAGGACACAATTTAATTAATATAATTTTAAATACTAAATAAAACTAATTTAACCGAAATCATAGGTTTCAATGACAACCCGATGGAATATCCAAAAATATCAAGATTCGTACTTGGGGAAGACCTTTCAGCTTCCCATTCGGGGGATCATATTCCTATACTCGAGGAAGAGTCTTTTAGCTTTTCGAACGATGAATTGGATTCCCGAATGGGTGAATATGGTCTTCATTCCTAACGAAGGCCCCTCGGCTTCCACTAATGGACCAGTTTCCCACTCCCGAGGAAAGCTCTTCAGTTCCCACGCGGGTGGGTGTCCCGGTCGAGCTCATGCAGCTAGCCTGACACCAACCATCGCTCCCCCGTCGCTCAACAACTACCAAAAACACACAAAAAAGCTTTAGCTTTTCGGTGTGGGGTGATTTGGCCTCGGTCTGGCTCCTAGTAGTTTCCTCTCGGCCACCCTGCAACTCCCTTGCTTGCTTACGATTAGAATGATGATTTTCACGCTTAAAAAATCGATTAGTGTAAAATAGAAAGAAATTGAAAGGAAATTAGAGGAAAAAAAGACGAAAAAATAACCCTTTTTACCTTGCTCGCATCAGTTTCTGCCGTTGCACAGTGCCTCGAGTAATTTCCTCTTTCTTCTTCTTTCTTTTGGCTCGTCTTCCACCACTCACCTGACTCCGCCTCTTTTTTTTTTTCCTTTTTTTCCCTTGTGGCTGTTGTTCTCGGTTCTCCCTTCCCTCTCCTGCTTGGCCACTTTTTTTTATCCTTCCTCTTCTTTTTCTCCAGCCTCCCCATTCTTTTCCTCTCATTCTTTCTTCCTCTCAGCTTCCCCTGTGCGATAATCTCCTACATTCCCTCTCATCCGATCGAGTTCTCTTTCTCTCCTCCTCCCTCTGTAGCGCCCGGGAAATTGAAAAAGGAAAAAAAAAAGGGGGGGCCACGTCAGCAGACCCAGTCAGCAGTCCCGGCCAACCAGGACCTGCCACGTGGCAAAACCACGTCGATCGGGGACGGGCCACGTTGGCAATCCGCGTACGCGCGATCGGACGGCCCAGATTTAATCAAAAAACGGACGGCCAATATTAAAACAAAATGGACGGCTGAGATCAAAAGGCAAAAAGGTATACCTCCGATGAGGCCATTCCCGGCCTCCGTTTAATGCAATTTTTATATCACCGTGATCACCATTCTTTTCTCTACAGGTTGATCGGAGCCGAATCACCAAAACACGAACTTCACCGGAGAGCCGCCGCACCCGAGAGCACCGCCGCCGGTAAGCTTCGGTTTTCTGTAATTTTTTGGCCCCCCGAGGGCCCTAGGATTGTTTTATCGCAAGGATCGATGCAAGTATGGCCGAATTTGGCTGAAAACGGCCAAACCGAGGCGAATCGCCGCTGTTTGCGGTGGTGCCGTCGCCAGAGCACGGCGGAGCCGCTGTTTGCGGCGGCGCCGTCGCCGGAGCACGGCGGAGCCGCCGTGCCGGAATTGCGATATTGGCCGAAAGGGGCCCGGGGCCTAATTTGGGATTTTTTGAAACACGTGCAGGTACCAGTAGTGCGTTTCAGTTCCCCGGGAAAAATTCAGAGAAAATTAGGGACAGCTCGTAGGCGCACTGTGAAGCCGTGTTCGAACCCCGAAACGAGTAAGGACCCCTCACCCTATTTCCTATCACGGTATTAAAGTTCAATAAATGATAAAACGGTATTTCATGAATCAACGAATGTGTGAAATTGCTTAAGGTCGCTAATGGAGCCCGAGTCTAGTGTGTTTGTCGGTTAACTGTTATTTGACCTGTTTTACAGTTTTAAATGCAGTATGAGGTTTGATGTTTTCATTTTATAGTTTCGTGTGCATATTTTACTATTTTACTGATTATGGATTGAATGACTGGGATATTAATGCTGTATGTTGTCTGTTTGGCATAAATTACCGTTTTCCTTGTTTGTATGTGGATTGATGATGCTAACTGAGGGAAAAGAGAATGAAAGATTATGTAAATGGGTAATTGTATAATGTGGTCAGCCTGACTAGATATCCTGGGAGATGGTGGACGGACCGAGTCCGTAGGGAACCCTACCGGGATCGTGGTCTCCCATACCGGACGGGGTATGGAGATCTTATGTGTTTTGGCGCCCATACCGGACGGGGTATGGGGACGGCCCATTTCACCCTCATACCGGACGGGGTAATGAGGTTTATAGTTTTGGCGCCCATACCGGACGGGGTATGGGGACGGCCCTGGAATTTGATTTCAAGTGTTAAGGGTTAACGGGTAGCGGGACCCCTATGGATCCCCATGGATACTAGTGGGCTGGTAAATGAGGAAAATATGTTGTGCAACGATTGAATTACAGAAGGCTTGGGAGGTATTATGTTATACAGTTCATATATGATTTCATGATGATGATAATGTTATTGCTTTCGTATACTGTTTTATGGATTTCACCGAGGTAAGTGGATGGTGAAGGATTTATTATTGATAAAAGAATTTGTTGTAAATTATGCTCCATTGGTCTTTTTGTGTTTTCTACCCACCTTGACCTCCGTGACGGTGAGATATCGTGATGTCTTTACTGGGCTAGTGTAGCTCATCCCTTATTTAATCATTTCAGATCAGGAAGACATCGTTCCCGAGCCGGTTCCGCAGGAGGACGACGAAGGGGACGCCTAAAGACTCCATAGTCATATTCGTAGCTTTTACTTTCAAGTTTCTCCTTTAGGTAGTTTGATCTTTTATATTTTGTGAGCACGTTTTTGGTTTTAGTGTAAGGGATGTTAATCGAATTTTTGACTTCGCTTCCGCATTTGATATTTTTAATACATTTCATTTTAAATTTCCGGGGCCGTTACACCCTCTTTTTTGGCTATTCACCCAAATGAAGAAAAACCCTAAACGTTTCATTTTTATACATGTCCTCCCTAACCGTTGGATCTCGCTAGCTCGATCTGGACTGTCCATTCTCCATTAAATCTCAGCCATTTGATATTCTCAGATGATTCGATCAGGACTGTCCGTTTTTTTATTTCTTTCCCCCCCCCCCCTTTCACTTCTATTTATTTGTATTTTTACCTACAATACTTAGACCCGAAATTTGGTCAGGGATTAATTTTATTGTTCTAAAATATATAAAAATCTATATTTGAAATTAATAAATTTTAATTTAATGTAGAATTATAAAAAAATAAGTTGTGGATGAAATTTAAAACAATTTTGGGAAAGAGGGGTGAAAATTTGGGTTCGTAAGGTGTTTTTGAAAAGAAGCGATTCCGTGCGTCTGTTTTCCCCTTAGGCGCGATCGGACGGTCAAAATCAAACGCGATGAACAGTTCAAATTTGTTTCCTTCTTAAGTGCGATCGAACGGTCGAGATTAAACGTGATAAACGGTTCAGATTAACACGAGATATGTATAAATATTTTGTAACACACCAAACCTGAACCCTAGTCGCTAGCCTCCCGTCGAAGAAGAAGAACCAGTCACTGAAAAAGGAAACCGACCGCCACTGCACCAGAGTCACCTCCGATCGTAAAAAAAATTGTAAAAAATCTCTTACTCGCTCGAAATCTGATTCTGAGCACCTCTTTGGCTATATCAGAGCAAAACGAATTACAGATGAGTCGAAAACTGCAGGTAAAGCTCGACGGAGCTGTCATAGGTAAAACTTATAACCTCCTTCAATGAGCCCCTTTCCATTTTCTGTTTCGTACGATTTTTCTACTGTTATATTCACCATTCTATTTTCTATAGGTTGACTATGGAAAAAAAACCAAGCCGCGAAGGTGAGCCGGCGAAATCGCCGCACCCGAAAATTCCACCATTGGTAAGTTTTAATTTTTTTATTTTTTCAGTCAACTGAACCCCCTAACATGTTTTTTTTGCAGAAATATGTATAAAGGTGGCCGAAACCAACCGAAATCGGCCGAAAATGACCAAGCCGAGAAAAACCACCATTGCGAGCAACGGTGCCATCGTCGAAGCATCATGGTGCCATCGTTGAAACACGGCAATGCCGCTGTGTCGGAACCCAAAATTTGCCAAAAATGATTTTTAACACTTATTTTAGATTTTTCGAGTATTTTTTGGTACGTGAAGCATGTTTAATCTCCACAATTAAATTCAAAAAATTCGGAGACTGCCAGTAAGCGCAGTAAAGAGTTTGTTGTTTTGAACAAAAATTCAGGTGAGAGTTCGGTGTTTTGAACAAATATTCGGGTAAGAATCCCTTATTCTATTCCCTATTACAGAATTGAAGTTTAATAATAAAAAGTATTATATTTTGTGAAATCTAGAAAAAAAATTTGATAATAATTACAAGTCACTAATGGAGCTGAAATTGGTTAGTTATTTATTTGTCATGTTTAACTGATTATTTGATTTTATAGCTTTAAATACATGAAAATATATTAGAATTGTTAAATGATATTGTTGTGCTTCCTTGATGTATATATTGCTTGTCTTGCATGATTTACAGTTGATTTGTGAAACTTGAAATTAATATGCAACAGAAAATTGTTTGGTTTTGTGAATTAACGAATGGTTGGCTTACTAGATATCCTGAGAGATGGTGGACAGACTGGGTACATAGGGAACCCTACTGTGAACGTTACCTTATACTGGACGGGTATCGAGAAATGATATTTTTGGCACTCATACCAGATGGGGTATGGGGACGACCTAATTCACCCTCAAACTAGACAGGATATCGAGGGATGGTATTTTTGGCGCTCATAACGGATGAGTATAGAGACGGTCGATTAGTTGACAAGTTTAGATATTAGGTTCATGCGTAGTGGGACATCGCTATGGACCTCCAGAGATACCAATAAGCAGATAAAAAAGAAAGTTGTTGTTCTTTCTCACTTGAATATGAAATCATAATGTTATTTGAGTTATTGTCTCTATAGGTTGATTTTGAAAATCCCGCAATGGTAAGTATGCAATAAATAATTTTCATTACAATAAATGAATTTACTTAAATTAAGAGCTCTATTTGTTGTTTTTATTATTTTTACCAACCTTCAGTTTTTATATCGGTGAGTAGTGTGATATTCTTATTGGGCTAGTTTAGCTCATCCCCACCCCTATTAACCATTTTATATCAAGAAAATCAGGATCCAGATCCTGATCAGTAAAAGGGCTGTGAGTAGGTGGCCCCTCGGATCTTATCAAGAGCTAGTGGAGGTTAACCTCCTTATAATATTTATTTATTATTTTCATATGTTATTATATTTTTTTATGAACCGTTGTGAAATGAACATTTTTGTAGCCCTATTGGGTATGCTAATTTATGTATAAGGAATGTAACTCTAACGTTATTATACACTTCCGCATTTAATTTATGACGTTATTTCTTTTTAAGTTCTGAGTCTCTACAGTTGGTATTAGAGTTGTATTCTTCGAAATCATTCATTACACATAGGCCTAAGGAAACACCAAAAATGAATTATTGCTCAACCATTCCTTGTGAAATGTTGGTACATATAGATGAGGAGAGAAGGACCCCCACTAAACCGAGCAGCCCGGGACAGTTCATTTCGAGAGGATGTTGACCGACTATTTGAAATGCTAGAGAGACTCATCGCTGCCCAACAGACTCGGGAGAAAAGGATGAAGCCACCTGACCCTCCCTCACTGCCACAGTTTGAGCCACCTTGCAGCAGGAGGATCCTGAGCCACTCCGGTACAACCATGCTCCTCCACAGTACTATTCGGCACCATCACAGTATAGTTCGATGCCCCCATCGCATCACCAACACCACCATAATACAATCATGTGCCTCCACCGTATCATCCAGTACCACCATATGGTCATCTGGTCCCTCTCCAGCACAATTCAGTCCCTCTTCCACGAGACCTAGTTCCACCTATGATGGACCCAGGCTACATTGAGAGGTATAAAAGACTAAACACATATACTTTTGTAGGGGCATCCTCTTTTGAAGAGGCTGAATACTGATTAGCGGAGACAGAGAATATTTTCACGATTCTTGGAGTGGTCCCTGAACAGAGAGTTATACTTGCCACTTACATGCTGGTGGGAGAGGCAAGTCGCTGGTTATAGCTCAAGCAAGCCACCCTTCCCGTTTCAGTCACTTGGGAACAGTTCCTAATGGCTTTTAATGCAGAGTACCTCCCAGAGAACCTCCGAAATTTGAAAGAAATAGAGTTTGCACACCTAGTCTAGGGTGATATGACTGTGTTAGAATATGCCCGAAAGTCCTACAATTAGGTCGGTATTCCCCTGAGAGCATGATGAATGAAGGCATAAAGGCAAAAAAGTTCGAATGGGGCCTCCGTCCTGAGATTATATAGTAGTTGTATGTGTTCGAGCTTAAAACTTACTCAGCCGTTCTAGCCAAGGTACAGTTAGTGGAGAGGAACCTTCGCATTTTTTCTCCAGCAGTGGGGAATATAAGGCCTCTGGTTTCACACTGCAGACCAGCACCCACTGCACCTGTTCAACAGAACGAAAGACCTAGGCCAATGACTCAGACTCCTCCTCAGATTCTGGTAACAAGATGCGGTAGGACTTGCCAGCACTATGACAAGGATCATAGGGACCGACCCTGTTATCACTTCACCAATACTTATCGTTTATGTGGGAGTGCCCAACACTACGCGAGAGAGTGCTTGAGAAATTAAACCTCCTATCCAGAGTAGAGCTTACAACCTCACTCAGTAAGATACAAAAGTCAACACAGACGTGATACATAGTACGTACACTATCTGTAATATTATTGCATATGTTTTGATTGATACTGGTACCTTACATTCATTTGTCTCATATGTTTTATACCAAACTTGAATGTATTACCTAAAAAACTTGATTCTGTGTTGTTTGTGTTTATTCCTGGGAGTAGAACACTACTATAGGAGGTTATATACAAAGCTTGTATTATAGATATAGTAAATAGAAAATTGAGTGTGGACCTAATAGAGATTGACCCGGAAAAATTTGATGTAATCCTAAGAATGGACTAGCTAGCGGCATGTCACGCCAATGTAGATTATTTTCACAAAAAAACTTGTATTCAACCCTAATAATGAAGAAACATTTACAAATTAATAAAATTTTTAAATATTATTTTTTCATGGAAATTTTCTTAATACAAAGTAATTTAACTCAGCTATTTTTTCTAACTAGGTAAACCTATGAAAAAAAAATTGCATTTAAGAAATTCTGGTAGCTCGAGACTTCTCGGATGTGCTTTCTTATGAATTACCCGGACTGCCAGTGGACAGAGAAGTTAAATTCACCATAAATCTTCAGTCAGGCACCCACCCTATCTCGGTCGCCCCTTACCGCATGAGCCATGTTGAGATGGAAGAGCTGAGAAAATAGATCAATGAATTACAGGATAGTGGGTTCATCTGACATAGTGTGTCCCCTTAGGGTACTGGAGTCACATTTGTAAGGAAAATGGATGGGATGTAAAGGTTATGTATTGACTACAGGAGACTGAACAGGGTCACGATCAAGAACAAGTACCCCTCCCCAGGATCCATGATATTTTTTATCAATTGTAGGGTGCCTAGGTGTTCTCTAAAATAGACATTTGTTCAGGTTACTATCAAGTAAAGATCAAAATAGAGGACATTATTAAAATAGTTTTTCGAACCAAGTACGAACACTATGAGTTCCTGGTCATGCCATTTGGACTAACCAATGCACCAACCATCTTTATGGATTTGATAAACAGAATTTTCATATAATTCCTGGATCAGTTCGTCATTATATTTATTAATGATATCCTAGTCTATTCAAAAATCAAAGAGGAACACGCTCTTCATCTTACTCAGGTTTTACAGGTTCTAAAAGAAAAGAAGTTGTATACAAAGTTGAGTAAGTGTGGGTTCTGCCTCGAGTAGACTACCTTCCTATGGCACATCATATCAAGGGATGGAGTGTCAGTGAACCCGAAAAAAGTTGAGGCAGTACTTGGTTGGGAGAAATTGACATCGATCAAGGAGATTCGTAACTTCTGGGAATGGCAGGTTATTACCGCAGATTTGTAAAAAGATTTTCTAGCCTAACTACTCCTTTGACCCAACTTACAAAAAAGAACATCAAGTTTAAGTGGAACGAGGACTGTAAAATGAGCTTTTCATAACTAAAGAATCGATTGACTACAGCATCTGTGTTGGCCTTGCTGAGTGGGACAAGTAGATACACAGTTTATAGTGATGCCTCATACCTGGAGTTGTGTTGTGTTTTGATGCAGTATGGGAAGGTCATAGCCTATGGGTCCAAAACAGTTGAAGAGTCATGAGAAAAACTACCCCATCAATGACTTAGAACTTGTCGCGATTATCCACGCCCTGAAAACTTGGCGTCATTACTTGTATGAGGAAATTTTTCATATCTATACCAACTATAAGAGTTTGAAACACATATTCACTCAAAAAGATCTCAACATACATCAAGATGATGGATAGAACTCCTCAATGACTATAATTACAACATTTTGTATCACCCGGGCAATGGCAATGTGGTAATCGACGCATTCAGCAGAAAAAATACAGGTATGTTAGCTCACTTAATGGTTTCATAATGCAAGGTAATAGGGGCCGCACAATATATACGACTTCAGGACCTGAAGAGAGTTACATGTTTGGGCCACCTAACTGTTCAACCTGAGTTGATCCAGAAAATAAAGAAAGCGCAATTCACCGATTCTACCCTAGTAGCTCTTAGGAAAGATGCAGAATAAGGGATAAGTTCAGAATTTTGAGACTCTATCGATGGGTTACTCAGATTTCAGAACATGGTGTGTGTTTCATGTAACAGTGAGCTGAAAAAAGATATCATGACAAAGGCTCATAGCTCAAAATTTGACATGCATCCCAGAAGCACTAAAATAAATCAAAGTATGCGACTCCGATTTTAGTAGAACGGGATAAAAAGAGAGGTAACTGACTTTATTTCTAAGTGTCTAGTGTTTCACTATGTCAAGTTAGAGCATCAACGCTCAGACGGCCTACTTCAGCCATTACCGATTCTGGAGTGGAAGTGGGAACACATCACGATGGATTTCGTGACATGATTGCCTAGGGCACGCTCAGGATATGATGTTATTTTGGTAATTATTGACCGACTCGCCAAGTCTTCTCACTTCTTAGCCATCAAGATTACCAACCCCTTGGATAAACTAGCAAGAATGTATATCCGGGAGATAGTCAGGTTACATAGAGTGTCGATGACAGTAGTATTCGACAGGGACCCCATGTTCACTTCTCAGTTCTAATCTAATTTTAGACAAGTCATGGGAACGAAACTGTCTCTTAGTACCGTATTCTACCCTCAGACCGATGGATAATCAAAAAGAACGATCCGCACACTGGAGGATATGCTCTGAGCTTGTGTTCTTGACTTCGAGGGTTATTGGGATGATCATTTACCTTTAATAGAGTTCGTTTATAACAAAAGATAGCAAGCGAGTATCGGCATGACTCCGTCTAAGACGTTATATAACTGCTCATGCAGATCACCAATCTGTTGAAAAGAGGTGGGTGATAGAAATTGTTCAATCCAGATCTTGTGGAGAAGACTACAACCAAAATAGTTAATACCAGGAAAAATATCCAGATGGCTCAGAGCAAGCAGAAGAGTTATGCAAATATCTAGAGAAGAGATTTAAAATTTGAGAAAGGTGATCGAGTGTTCCTCAAGTTCACCCTTTTCAAGGGAATCAGTAGGTTTGACAAGAGGAAAAAACTAAATTCCCATTTTATTGGGCCATTTGATATCTTAAATAAAATTAGTACCGCCGCCTACATACTGGCACTACCTCCAGAACTGTCCAGAGTCTACAATATATTTCATGTGTCCATGCTATACAAGTACAACTCGGACCCCTCTCACATCTTGGGCCACGAGCTCCTTTTACTCCAGGAGGATCTGTCTTATGAGGAGGTACCGGTGGATATTGTAGACCGAAAGAGCAGAGTACTCCGCAACGAAAAAATTTCCTTTGTTAAAGTCCTATGGCAGAATCACATACACACAGAGGCCACATGAGAGCTAAAATTAGACTTTAAAGCCTAGTATCCTTAACTGTTTAATTTAGTGAAAGGGTGACAAATTTGAGGGACCAAATTTTTTTTAAAGGAGGGAGAGAGTTGTAATACCCGAGCCCAGAATTTGGTTTGGGATTAATTTTAACATTCTAAAATATATAAAAATCTATTTTTAAAATTAATAAATTTTAATTTAATATAGAATTATGGAAAAAAAATAGTTTATGGCTAAAATTGAAAATAATTTTGGAAAAAAAGAGTAAAAATTTGGGTTCGGATGGTGTTTTTGAAAGAAAATCAGAAAATGTGGGTCAGAGTACAAATAAGAAAAATTTAGCCACGTAAGACCACCCAGTCAGTAGTCTCGACGAATCGAAACGCGCTGCGTGGCAAGATATGCTGACTTGGTGCCACGGGGGAGGCCACGCTGGCGATCTGCGTGCCCCGCAATCTGACGACACAGAAGCAATCCCACGCCCGTGGACATTCCAAATCTGTTTCCCTTTAGGTGCGATCGGATGGTCGAGATCAAACGCGATGAACGGTCCAGATTCGTTTTCTCCTTAAGCGCGATTGAATGATCGAGATTAAATGCGATGAATAGCTCAGATTAACGCAAGATGGGTATAAATATTTCGCATCACACCGAACCCGAACCCTAGCCACCAGCCTCCCGCTAGAGAAGAAGAACCAGTTGCCGGAGAAGGGAGCCGACCGTCAACTGCTATTGCACCGGACGCACCTTTGATCGCCAAAAAAGGTAAAAAAAAACTCTCCTACCCGCTTGAAATTTGATTCCAAGCACTCCTGTGGCTATATCGGAGAAAAACAAATGCAGGTGAGCCAAAAACTGCGAGCAAAGCCCGACGAAGCCGCCGCAGGTAAAACACACAACCTCCTCTGATGAGCCCATTTCTGTTTCTTATTTCGTGCAATATTTTCACCGTTATGTTCACTATTCTATTTTCTATAGGTTGATCGAAGAAAATGGTCCAGCCGTGAAGGTGAGCCGGCGAAGCTTTGTACCCGAAAAATTCCACCATTGGTGGGTTTCCGTTTTCTAATTTTTTTGGCCAACCGAAGCCCCCTAATACATTTTTTGGCAGGAATATGTATAAAAGCGGCCAAAACCGGCCAAAACTGGCTGAAAACGGTCAAGCCAAGGCAAACTGCCATCGCGGGCAGCGGTGACGTCGCCGAAGCACGATGGTGCACCCATGCCGGAACTCTGAAATTGGCCGAAAAAGATTTTTAACTCCAATTTTAAATTTTTTGGATATTTTTAAGTATGTAAAGCGTGTTTAATATCCGCATAAAAATTCAGAAAATTCGAGGACCGCTAGTAGGTGCAGTAGAAAGTTCCATATTTCACATACCGATTGAGTAAGAATCTCTCACCCTATTCCCTGTTACAGAATTGAAGTTTAATAATAAAAAAAATTATATTTTGTGAAATTTAGAAAAAATTCTTAAGAATAATTACAGGTCACTAATAGAGCTGGAACTAGTTAGTTGTTTATTTGTTTTGTTTAACTGATTATTTAATTTTATAGCTTTAAATACGTGAAAATATATTAAAATAGTAAAATAATTCAGTTGTGCTTCCTTGATGTATATATTGTTTGTCTTGTGTGATTTACGGTTGATTTGTGAAATTTGAAATTAACATGCAGACGAGAAATTGTTTGGCTATATGAATTAACAATGATTGTCTAACTGGATATCTTGAGAGATGGTGAACGGACTGGGTACATAGGGAATCCTACTATTAATGTTACCTCATACCGGACGGGTTATCGAGAGATGATATTTTTGACGCTAACACCGGGCGGGATATAGAGACGGATCGATTCATTCTCATACCAGATAGGGTATCGAGGAATAGTATTATTGGCGCTCATACTGGACGGAGTATGAGGACGACCGGTTAGTTGACAAGTTTAGATATTAGGTTTACGCGTAGTGGAATATCGTTATAGACCCCTAGAAATACCAGTAAGCAGATAAAAATGAAAGTTGTTGTTCTTGCTCACTTGAATATAAAATCATAATGTTATTTGAGTTATTTTCTCATAGGTTGATTTTGAAAATCTCGTAACAGTAAGTATGCAATAAATAGTTTTTATTATAATAAATGAATTTACTTAAATTAAGAGCTTCATTTATTATTTTTATAATTTTTACCAACCTCCAGTTTCTGTATCAATAAATAATGTGATATTATTATTGGGTTAGTATAGCTTACTCCCTCTCCTATTAACCATTTCAGATCAAGAAGATCAAAATTCAGATCTTGATCAACATAAGGGCTATGAGTAGCTGTCCTTCCGGATCCTATTAAGAGCTAGTAGAAGTTAATTTACCTACAACATTTATTTACTATTTTAATATATTATTATATTTTTTTTATGAACCGCTGTGAAAAGAACATTTCGATAGCCCTATTATGTATGCTAATTTATGTGTAAAGAATGTAAACCCTAACATTATTATACACTTCCGTATTTAATTTATGATCTTGTTTCTTTTTAAGTTTCGAATCTTTACATTACCCTATTTTTCTTATTTATTTTTATTTAAGTCCTTTAATTAAAATAAACCCCCCAAAATTCTTAAAACTCTTTCATTTAAATCTAAATTCTAATTTTTAGTTATTTTTCACATTTTCTTTTATTTATTTAGGGGTGTACATATATATGTGGGTTCGGGTTGTTACATGCTAACTATTGTATCATGCATGAAAATGTCACGTGCTTCCATCAATTTTATCTTTTGCTTTTCTACCTCTTATTTTACTTTCTGGTCTAAGATTTTTAACAAGTTTTATTTTTTCTTTGTTCCGATTATTTTCATCTAAATTATTTAAAAATTCTATTACATACGAATACATGTAGATTCGAAATGTATCAAAGATTATTTCACTACTGAAAAACGTATATTTTATTTTTTATTTTCTATAAATACTTTAAAACTAATTGTAAATATAAATTTCTTATCTAAAGATAAATACATAAAAATTAATTCTAACACTGATTAAAAAAACAATTTTCATTAATTACTCAATAATGGGTATCTATTGATATATTGCGAAAGTTAATCATGGAGTAAATTAATCAACAACTAATTAATAACTAATTAACTCATTAATAGAAAAGAACTAATTAATTAATTGATTAACTAATTAACTAATAACTTCACAAAAATAATTAATTTGTATATTTCAATGAATTAGTACAAGCTATATTTTTATTTTTTATTTTTGCAAGAAAAATCTTCATTTAGATATCCATTTTTAGAATGCATTAATCCAATTTTGGAAAAGTCCCTAATTTTAGTACATAACTGATGGAATGGTTTAATCAAGAACTATTATAATTGTCAAATTATTTATACACGAACATGTAATACAAAGGAAGCTTCCATTTCAGTAATTCTTAATTTTCTAAGTCACTAAAATTCGAATTATGAAATTGAAGAATTATATATTATTTAAGGTGAATATTAACTTGCAGTGGGTGGCTGTCTCTCCAAAATTTCCGTTTATCTTTAAAAATCATTTTCTTAAATACAAACGATTGGATGAGTTTATAAATTATGACAACCATTAATTTTAAAGATTAAGAAAATTTATTTACTAAATCTAAATTGTTTCCGTGAATTCAGACAAAACAGAATTACTTATATTAGATATAAAATGAACCGAAATCGTTTGTAAGAAAATCAAACAACAACAATTAGAGATATACAGAGAGAGAGAGAGAGCCTAATAATTGTGGGCAGATGGCGGTGGTGTCCGATAAAAACCGAACATTGATTATGTTGTTTGTTTTGACGATGAGCACGTTGCTGGTGGCGGCGTCAGCCAAATGGATCGATCCGGGGGTTATGGATCCATGTTTGAGACCAGGACCAAAACCTCCTGGTTGCCACCAAGATCCTCATGCTCCTCCTGTTGCGGCTAACCCTTACCATCGGGGTTGCTCCAAAATCCACCGCTGCCGTGGTGGTCATGGAAAAAGCATTTCTCATCCCCATTAAATAATATTTATCAAATTCTTAATTTTGGGTTCTCTATCAGTAACTATATGCTTTTAGTAATTACAATTTGAATTTAACTGAATGAAGAATTTCTTTTGTTGTTCTTTGCCAAATAACAACTTTTCTTTCCATCACCTTTCTTGCGTTGTTATATAATATCCTACTATTTATTTACACAATTGTGTCTATTTTTACCGTCAGTTGTATTACTTTCCTACAATACAATCTAATACATGAAGAAGAACGTACTTGCAAATGATTAATACTGGAGGTGTAAATTGATTAATTAGTTGTGTTTTTGTTAATTAATTTTATCTTATCATTGATTTGATAATGTATTTATAATTACTTGTTGTGTCTAATTAATGAGTAAATTAACGAGAATAATCATTTTTTCTCACAACCCTTTTAAATAGGTTTTAATTCACAAAACATGTTGAAATTAATAGACTAAATATGGCTTAAATTGCTCAAATCAAAACCGAGAGCTCTATCTTTTACTGGGTTTCTTAGAAGATCTATCTTTCATTTATTTGCAACTTCCGTCTTAACATGGTTAATAGTGATTGGATTCTTTTGTCTATGTTGATAGCTAGAAGGCATGTCCCTTCTTGAATTTTTATTTTTACCAGGCTTTTAAAAATTTCAACTTTATTTATTAAAGTCACTTCTGTATGTGGTTCAATTAGCTTTAAAGTAGAGCTAGGATTATTAGCTCATTATCATTCCTCTTGGAAAACTAGAGAGAAAATTTTATTAATGGGAGGAAGCAGATCAATAAGAAGATTTACTCTCTCATATGAGAGAAACTATCATTTAATCTCATGAGAAAAGATAAAACATACTCCCTTTAGAAATAGTTATTCAGTTCACCAATTCTTCCATACATGCATTTTCTACAAATACAGACAGTTTGAAAATTATTTAATTCTTTCCAAAAAGCTTTTAACTTAGTGAAATATATATTGACAGAGTTTTGATTATATATGTAGTTGATAAAATCTCTTATGAGTTCAAAAATTCTCAAACCATTACTTAGTTAGAAGCAATCCCGAATATTTGGTTCAAATCTCAAACATAGACTCAAAAAAAGTAAAGTTCTTCGAAATTTCTTCTAATATAGAGTTTAGAATCTGAGAAATTATTATATAATTATTGCGAATCCATTAATTGAAAATATTCTGATCAGAATCATAAAATTTTATAATAGATCTATCGATAAATCCTAAATTATTTTTTTACTATAAGAAACATACTTGTTTCCATAAAGTTGTAGAGACACCATTACTAGATCAAGACTATCTTAATTATGCAAGAAGAAAGGAACGGTTGGATTGTCGAAGACATAACTATTAATTAAGAACTATTTTATTTGTTAAATTATTTATACATAACTATTAATTAAGAACTATTTAAATTGTTAAATTATTTATACATTAACATATAAAGATATCTTCCATTTCATCACTTCTTAATTTAATAAGTTATTAAAATTCAAATTATGAAATTGAAGAAATAATTGAGAGATTTCGTACTAATTCAAATAACTGACTGAGTTTATAATTTTTTAATTTAACATTAGATTATTGCAAAAAAGAAATAATTCTTTAAAAATAGTTTTAACTAGTTTTTAACTAGTATTTTAAGCCCATAATTATGAGCAAAATATCACACATTTATGATTAATTGTATGATATAAATACTCACTATAACACTATATTAATTACTACCTTAACGTGTTAATTTCTATTTTGAGTCAAATGTTCTTTAATTACCTCTAAAAGAAAAAAAAAGTGACCATAAATTAATTAAGAAAGATATCTATGGAAAATAGATAAGATCTTTGTGTATCTCTGAGGTTTACAACGATTAACTTTTAAGATTATGAAAACGATTATATGTCAAATTTAACCTTATTACATCAATTTAGACCAAACAAAAACACTATAAAATGAAGTTAAATCGTTCATAAGAAAATCAAGCAACAACATATAAAAGTATATAAAGAGAGAATCTAATAATCGTGAAAAGATGGCGGTGGTGTTCGAGAGAAAAAAAAGATATTGATTGTGTTTTTTGTTTTGATGATGAGTATATTGGTGGCGAAGACAGCGGCTCAGTGGATTGATCTGTGGGTTATGGATCCATGTTTGAAACCGGGACCAAAACCTCCTGGTTACCACCAAAATCCTCATGCTCTTCCTGTTGCGGCTAATCGTTACCATCGAGGTTGCTCTAAAGCCGACTGCTGTCATGGTGGTCATGGAAAATGCATTTCCCATCCCCATTATATAATGTCTATCAAATTCGTAATTTTGGGTTATGTGTAAGCAACCTTTTTAATATTACTAAATAAAAAATATCTAGGTTTTTGTTTGTCAAATAACAATTTTTCTCTTGTATTATTATATAATGTTCTATTCTTTATTTACATAATTGTGTCTTCTTTTTAATGTATGAGACATGAATATATTTATCAATAGTGATCGATAATGCAATATTTTTTCAGTAAGTTAATATTTTATGTTTAAGTTAATTAATTAGTTGTTGTCTTTTTATTAGTTAATTTACCCTTATCATTAATCTTGATGAAGTATCTATAAATACTTCTTGGTGTCTCTGATTAATGAGCAAATTAACAAAAATAATCATTTTTCCTCACGATCTTTTAAAATAGGTTTTAATTCATTAAACCCGTTGAAATCAACAGATTCAGTATCATTTAAATTGCTCAAATCAAACCCATCTTTAGTCAAACTTATTTCATCCCACCTCATTCTTATACTTCTAAAAACCCTGTGGTTCTAAATGGTTATAATTTCAATTGGATTATAAACAGATAAAGGGGATTTTTCGATTTGTTCTTAAAGCCATCGAGCAAACAAGATCTCTGAGTCTGGTAAAAGTATGTTAGGAACGTTATTTTCTTAGTCCAAATAAGAATTATTTTAAATGTAATACCCGGGCCAAGAATTTGGTCCGTGATCAATTTTAACAATTTAAAATTTATAAAAATTTATTTTTAAATTAATTTATTTTAATTTTTGTTAAAATTATGGAAAAAAAAATAGGTTAGGGATGAAATTAAAAACAATTTTGGAAAAACTATGTGAAAACTTAGGTTCGGTGGGTATTTTTGAAAGAAAAATTGGAGACAAGTGGTCAGAGTGCAAATAGAAAAAATTGTGTCACGTAGGACCACCCAATCAACAACCCTGATGAACTAGAGTACGCCGCATGGCGAGATACGGTGACATCGGTGCCACACGGGATACCACACAAGCAATTTGCATGCCCCGCGATTAGACGGTCTAGGATCGATCCCATGCGATCGGACGATCGAGATCAAATCGTGATGGACGATTGAGATCAAATCGCGATGGATAATCTAAATTTATTTTTTCTTTAAATGCGATCGGACAGTCGAGATAAAATTGCGATGGATGACCTAGATTCATTTCCTCCTTATACGCGATCAGACGGATGAGATCGATCGCGATAGATGGTCTAGATCAAAGCAGGATGGATATAAATACCTCACATCACACATAAACTCAAATCCTAGCCGCGAGGCCCCATCGGAGAAGGAGGTCGACTGCCGCCATACCGGAGCCACCGCTGACTGCCAAAAAAGGTAAAAAAATTTCCTACCCGCTCCGAATTTTATTTTGAGCACCCCCATGGCCAAATCGAAGAAAAAGGGATAGTGAGTGAGTCGAAAAATGCCGGAAAAGCCCAACGGAGCTGCCGTGGTCAAAGTCCCAAAACCCCTCCGATGAGTCCATTCTCGATTCCCATTTCACATGATTTTTTGAATATTATGTTTACCATCCTTTTCTGTTTAGGTTAGCAGAAGAAAGACCCTCAGCCACGATGGAAAACTGATGGAGCCACTGCACCCGGAGGTCTCGCCACCGGTAGATTCGGTTTCTTATGATTTTTCGGCCAACCGAGACCCCTAACATATTTTTCTGTAGGGATACGGCCAAAACTGGCTAGGCCAAGGCGAACTGCTACCATAGGCGGCAGAGCCGGCGCCGGAGCACGGTAGCACCACCATGCCAGAATTCCAAAATTGGCCAGAATGAGTTTTGGACACCGATTTTAGATTTTTAGAGTATTTTTAGGTACGTGACAAGTGTTTTGGATTCCGCAGAAAAAATTTAGAAAATTTAGTACTCGTTAGGAAGCGTAGTAGATAGTACGACGTCTTGAAATACTGACCCGAGTAAGGATCCTTCAACATTTTCTCCGTTATGGCAAATTGAGTTTTAATCATCGATAATTGTGTATTTTTATAAAAAATTAGAGAACCCTAAAAATAATTACAGGTCACTAGTAGAGGCATAACCGGTTAGTTCACGATCGTTTTGATTTCCTATTTACTTTCCTGTATTACTTATATTTATTTATTATTATACTGTGCGTAATTGAATTGATGGTTTTTAGGATCTTTTTGGTTATTTGGTTATTTAGTTACCCTGTATTATTTGTCGGTATTTCTGTAGCACCCGGAAAGGAGAAAAAAAAAAAAAAAAAAAAAAAAAAAGGGGCGGCCACGTCAGCAGCCACGTCAGCAGGCCCGGTCAGCAGTCCCGGCCAACCAGGGCCTGCCACGTGGCAAGACCGCGTCACTCCAAAAGGAGCCACGCTGGCGATCCGCGTGGGTGCGATCCGACGGCCCAGATCAATCACGCGATCGGACGGCCCAGATTCAATCGCACGGACGGCCCAGATTCAATCAAAAACGAACGGCCCAGATTAAAACAAAATGAACGGCTGTGATCAAAAGGCAAGGAGTTATAAATAGAACCTCCACACCAGACCACAAACCCTAGCCGCCAGCCGCTCGCCGGAGAAGACGAACCAGAGGCCGACCGCCGCCACCCGCCGCCACTCGCCGCCGCACCGGGGAAATTTCTGACCGCCGATCGAGGTAAATTTCATACCCCCGACTCGTTTTTCCCCACTGATTCCTCCTATGGCCAAATCGAAGCCGAAATCCCGGCCAAACGGCCGGAATACGCGGCCGAAGCCCAGCGGCACCGCCGCGCCCCCTCTCGGTTTTTGCCTCCGACGAGGCCCTTCCCGGCCTCCGTTCGATGCAATTCTTATATCACCGTGATCACCATTCTTTTCTCTACAGGTTGACCGAAGCCAAATCACCAAAACACGAACTTCGCCGGAGAGTCGCCGTACCCGAGAGCGCCGCCGCCGGTAAGCTCCGTTTTTCCGTGATTTTTTGGCCCCCCGAGGGCCCTAGGGTTGTTTTCTGACAAGGACCAATGCGAGTGTGGCCGAATTCGGCCAAAAACGGCCGAAAACAGTCAACCCGAGGCGACTCGCCGCCGCCAGCGGCGGCGCCGTCGCCGGAGCACGGCGGAGCCGCCGTGCCGGAGTTGCGATTTGGGCCGAAAGAGGCCCTGGGCCTAATTTGGATTTTTTTTTGGAACCCGTGCAGGTACTGTGAGCGTGTTTCAGTTCCCCGGGAAAAATTCAGGGGAAAATTAGGGACAGCCTGCAGGCGCACTGTGAATCGTATTCGGATCCCGAAAACAGGTAAGGACCCCTCACTCTATTTCCTATCACGGTATTAAAGTTCAAAATGATAAAACGGTATTTCTTGAATTAACGCATGTGTGAAATTGCTTAAGGTTGCTAATGGAGCCCGAGTCTAGTGTGATTAATGATTTACTGTTGTTTGGCATGTTTTACACTGTTTTACAGCTTTAAATGCATTATGGGGTTTGATGTGTTCATTTTATAATTTCGAATGCATATATTACTGTTTTATTAATTATGGGTTGAATGACTGAAGAACTGATACTGTATGTTGTCTGTTTGGCATGAACTACTGTTTGCTTGTTTGTATGTGAATTGATGATGCTTATTGAGGAAAAGGAAAATGAAAGATTGTGTAGACTGATAATTGTATGATGGGGTCAGCCTGACTAGATATCCTGGGAGATGGTGGACGGACCGGGTCCGTAGGGAACCCTACCGGGATTGTGGTCTCACATGCCGGACGGGGTATGGAGATCTTATGGTTTTGGCGCCCATACCGGACGGGGTATGGGGACGGCCCGTTTCACCCTCATACCGGACGGGGTATTGAGGTTTATGGTTTTGGCGCCCATACCGGACGGGGTATGGGGACGGCCCGTTTCACCCTCATACCGGACGGGGTATTGAGGTTTATGGTTTTGGCGCCCATACCGGACGGGGTATGGGGACGGTCCTGGAAACTGATTATGAATGTTAAAGGTTAACGGGTAGCGGAACCCCTATGGACCCCCACGGATACTAGTAGGCTGGTAAATGAGAAAAAGATATGTTGTACAATGATTGAATTACAAGAGGCGTGATAAGTGTTATGTTTTACAGCTTAGATTATTCAATGATTATGATAATGTTATTGTTTTTCTCATATTGTTTTCATAAATTCCACCAAGGTAAGTGGATGGTCAAAGTTTTATTATTGATAAAAGGTTTTGTTGTTAATAAACGAGTTTATTGTAAATTATGCTCCATTGGTCTTTTTGTGGTTTTTTACCCACCTTTATCTCCGTGACGGTGAGATATCGTGATGTTCTTACTGGGCTAGTGTAGCTCACTCCTTAATTAACCATTTCAGATCAGGAAGACATGGTTCCCGAGCCCGTTCCGCAGGAGGACGACGAAGGGGATGCCTAGAGACTCTGTAGTCATACGCATAGTTTTATTTTCGAGTTTCTTTCTTAGTTAGTTTAATCTTTTATATTTTAAGTACGTTTTTGGTTTTTCGTGTAAGGGATGTTAAATGAAATTTTGATCTCGCTTCCGCATTCGATATATTTAAATACTCATTTCATTTTAATATTTTCCGGGGCCGTTACAGTTGGTATCAGAGCCAGGTTTCCTCGGACCCATCCCTTACACTATAGTCCTTTAAAGAAATACTCACCGATTGGTCGTTACTCAACCATTCCTTGTAAATGCAGGTACACAGAAATGAGGAGAGGAAGGCCCCCACTAAACCGAGCGGCCCAAGATAATTCGCTTCGGGAGGATTTGGACAGATTATATGAGATGGTGGAAGCTCTCGTAGCTGCTCAGCGAAAGCAAGAGGAGAGAAAGGGAGTTACCCGGACCTCCTCCGCTAGCGCAGTTGAGCCCCCGTTACAGCAGCTGATCCCGAGCCACCCCGGCAGGAGCCTGTTCCTCCACAGTACCACCCGGCACCACAGCCGCGGTACGACCCGGTACCACAGCCACGGTACCAACAGGTACCGCCACAGCACATTCCAGTGCCCCACCCCATCAGCAGCGCCACCACAGGGTCCCCCAGTTCACCCTCAGCCGGCCCCAGTTCCTTTAC
>NW_019011381.1:0-15625 GCF_000150535.2 Carica papaya | reverse complement strand
TGTTATTGCTTTCATATGTTGTTTTCATGGATCTCACCGAGGTAAGTGGACAGTAAAGGTTTTTATGTTAATAAACGAGTTTGTTATAAATTATGCTCCATTTGTCATTTTTATTTTCTACCCACCTTTACGTCCGTGGCGGTGAGATAGTGTGATATCTTTACTGGGCTGGTGTAGTTTATTTCTTATTTAACCATTTCAGATCAGGAAGACGTTCCCGAGCCCGTTCCGCAGGAAGACGGCGAAGGGGATACCTAAAGACTTCATAGTTATATTTATAGTTCTTATTTCAAGTATCTCTTTTAGTTAATTTGTTCCTTCATGTTTTGAGTACGTTTTGGTTATTGTGTAAGGGATATTAATCAAAATTTTTATTACGCTTTCGCATTTGAGATTTCTAATACATACATTTCATTTAAATTTCCGGAGCCGTTACAATAGGTGACTTGGACTATTCAAGTAACCAACCAAGCCAATGAAAGAATCCGTCATTAGTGTAAAATTCCATAAAAATCTAAGAGCAAGACAGGGGAAAATCTCCCTTACGTATGAGAGATTTTTTCCACTTAGGAGAGTTTTTTCTCTTAAGGAGGAAAGTTTCCTTTTCTTCTCCATATCTTTCAAAAATGGTAAAAAAAAAAAAAAAAACTAAGATCAAGGAATCTCGAAAATCTGCCAATGGAGAATCAAGATCATATATTTTTAAGTTTCCTAACAAAGATCATATCTTTAGAAATAGGAAAACTAACATTAAGCACATTTATCATAAGATCATAGACGGATTCACTTTCCTAAGGAATTAAGAGATCTTCTTTAAACTAAGAGATCTTCAAGAGATATTCTTTAAATTAATAGATCTACAAGATATCTCTCTTAAATTAAGAGATCTTCAAGATATCTCTCTTAAATTGAGAGATCTTCCTTAATTTAAGAGATATTCACTATTTAAAAGCCTTTTCCTATCTATCTTATTTTAGTTATAATCTTAATTATTCTTATTTTCTTATTGAAGTTAGGATTTAATTTCATATGGTAATTTTTATAATTAATTTAGGAGATTTATTTTTTTATAATGCACATGAGTATATTATAAATAAGCTTTCAATTCATAATTGTAAAAGATCAAGTTAGAGAATAATTAAATTATAAAATTTTAGTTTTCAACTAAGATTTTTTTAACCTTTTTGTTAAGTGGCGAATTGGTGTTTACTTATCAAGATAACTTGTGGTGTCTTCATCAATATCTTTTTTTGAATTGATTTTAATTTATCAAATTTTTTCTTGTGGCATTCTAATCAATTCATTCATCCCTATTACCTTAACTCCAGTCACAAGTTGATTGTGGGTTAAGTAGGAAGAGTTTATCTAGGGATTAAGTTTTTTGTGCTAATTAAAATTGTATGAGTTTTTTATCACATTGTTAATGTTGAGTTTTGCATCATTTGGTATCAGAGCTTAGACTTGAGATAAATCTTACTATATTGCATATTTTATTTTTGCATATTTGTTATTCTTTATAGTTAAAAAAACACATACACACACACACACAATTTGCATCCGCTCATACATGTCAAAGACAAAAATTAAACAAAATCATACCCATATTGTCTTTTTTGCACTCTAAGTTTTTTCCTTTCATTGTGCTTTTATTTCATTATATCTCTAAGTGGCTAATTGCATCATAAATAAAACACACACCATCTTCATCCGTGTGATTGAACTATTACTTCTATAAATATTTTACTATTTTCTTTCTCTAGAATTCCTTAAAGTGGCATAAACAAAATTTGATTATCTTGATTCAAAAAAATTCAATTCTAACATTCAACTTGAAAGAAACAGGATGAGTGAAACACAAGGAATGAAACATGTGAGGGAGTGTTATCTTTTTTACTAACCATTCCTTGCAAACTTTCACAATGAGCTTATACAATATCCCAACCAATATAAGATCCTGTACAAAAGTTACCCTAAGTCAGCTTAGAATGCTTAATAGGGAACTGAAAGATTATACCGATAGTATTAAGGGAGTAAAACAAAGACCTCCTATTTCATCAAGAGCCAATAACCAAACCCAAGAGGAGAATACTAACTCATGTGATGAAGTAAAGAAAGTTGAGGTTGTGGGAAAAGAGAAAATTTACATCATGAGAGAATAGCAAATTGAGGCCGTGAAAGGGAAGAATGATGCCACATGAGAAAATGCTGAAAAGGGAGAAAAGATAAATGATGAATCCTTAGTGAGAGAAAGGGAGCTCGCAGGAGACATGAAAACTTATGACCCTTTTGTGGGAGAACAGAAATGTTTATTTATCCTTAACCCACCTTTGTCTAGTGTTATTACTTTATTAGGTATTCATCCTAAGGAAACATAGGAGAAAAATCTTGGTTAGGAAACACAGAGAAAAATCTTCATATCTATCTGAAATGGTAAAAAAGAAACCAAGATCGTGGAATCTCAGGAAACCATCAAGGGAGAATCAAGATTATATCTTTTCAAGTTTCCTAACCAAGATCATATCTTTAGAAATAGGAAAACTGACATTAAATGCATTTATCATAAGATCATAGACGAATTCACTTTCCTAGGGACTTAAGAGATCTTTTTTAAATTAAGAGATCTTCAAGATATCTCTCCTATATTGAGATATCTTCCTTAAATTAAGAGATACTTACATTTAAAAGGTTTTCATAAGGGGAGATCCTATCTACCTAATTTTAGTTATAATCTTCTTAATTATTATTTTTTGCTTATTCAAGTTAAGATTTAATTTTCTATAGTAATTTTTAGAATTAATTTAGAAGATTTATTTTCTTGTAATGCACATGACTTATATTTTAAATAGACCTTCAATTCATAGTTGTGAAAAATCAAGTTTGAGAGTAATAAAATTACAAAGTTTTAATTTTCAACTAGTGAGGTTTTTTTCAACTTGCTTGTTGAGTGAAGAATTAGTGTCCACTTATCAAGATAACTTGTAGTGTTTTTATCAATATCTTTTCTCGAATTGATTTTAATTTATCAAGGCTTTTCTTGTAGCATTCTAATCAATTTATTTGTTCCTATTACTTTGGTTTCAATCACAAGTTGATTGTGGGTCAAGTAAAGAGAGTTTATTCAAGGATTAAGTTTTTGGTGCTAATTGAAATTGTATGAGTTTTTGATCACATTATTAATCTTGGATTCTGCATCACCTAGTGAAGTACTATTGTGATCATTTTATTTAGTTTTGATTTTGTTGTATCCAGCCTATCCATGTAGTGAGGGAATCCCTTTTGCCTTTCCTTGATAGTAATATAAATGGTATTGCACAATGAACCTTTAATAAAAATAAAAGATGAAAATAAATGTGTTTGTTTGTGAATAAGACTTCAAAAAAGATTTGTTTGGCCTGTATAAGCTAAAATTCAGCGGGTGGTGAACCTGCTTATGGATGGAAGATTTGGACCTATTCTAGATGTGGATAGATATGTGTGTTTTTTATTTGGTATGTGTATTTAGCCCATCCACGTATTAGAGGGAATCTGTTACACCTTAAGGGTAACTATTAAAAAACGGTATTGCACAATACACACTTTAGTAAACTACAAAAAGATAAGAATATGTAAGTTTGATATGATTTGATTTGATGAGGTTTTGATTCGATAGAATTCGATGGGATTTATGTATATAAGTGTCTATTATGTGAATCGTTTGAAATTTTAAAATTACGTAAGTTGAGAAAGGATAAATTCAAGACTTGGGCTTAATTTGGTTAAGATAAAACATAGAGGATAAAGAGCAAATTTAGGCATAAGTATGGACAAATAAACAATTAAAAAAAGATAATTAGATAATAAAATTGACACATAGTAGTCTGTTAGTTAATTGGTATGATATTTCTGGAAATTATATAGAGAATATGATAAGGAATAATGTAACACTCCACCCATCACTGTACTTAAGTGATTTAAAAATCCTATTTATTGGGGTCTTTGGTCACATTAAATTTAATTAATTTATACTACTTAATATTTATCGTATTTCGTAATTTTGGTTGAATTTTATTTAATTTTAATTTTAATTAATTTTATTTTATTTATTTTATTTAATTTTAAGTCTAACTCATTTAAATTATTATAAAAATTGAAAAAAAAAATGGTGAATCGAGAAGAAAATCCTGCGGGGGAGCTGGGTATAGTGCGTGCGCATTTGCGCCCAGTAGCTGCGGTGCTTACGTCTCATCCACATACACACACGCACGTCCCTTCGGCGCGCACCTACGCACAGGACGTGCACACAGCGCGCACGGCGCGGGGTTAGGACTTGCGCGCGTCTTGTCGCGCGCAGGTGGGCCATCCATGCATCACCTCGCGCGGACAGGCCCTGTGCACCTGGGGCCTGTGTGTAGAAAGCCTGCTTGCGCTATGCCCAGCGCACCAAAGCCCTGCATGCGTCGACCGGGGCACTGCCACCTTGGGCTGTGCACCGCCGCTGTCTCAGTCGATACACCGCCGCTGCCGGTAGAGGAGGCCCTCCTCTCTCATTTTTCGTACTGAGCATTTTTTTATCTTTCTTCACCAAATTTTATCACTTAGCACGAATTCGACGGCTCGAAAACTCTATAAATTGCCCTTCCTCTTCCCTTCGTCTCCACACTTCAATTCTTTCACTTTTCAAAGATTTAGTGTGTGAGAGAGAGAGAGAGAGATAATAGTCTAGTCAGAGAAGAAGAGAAAGAAATGAGAATGGTGAAGGAAAAAATATTGAGGTTTCGATAAAGAATCTAGTATTTCTTTCAACATCTTAAGAAATATTTTTAGATAAACTAATTTAATATGATTATTATTTTGCCTGTTTTGTATGCCTCTGTGTTTAGATGAGTAGAACTGTTCTTGTTTTCAAGCATGTTATGTGAACTGCAGACACTTGATGAATTTGCATATAATAAATATAATTTATAATCTATAAAAGTAAAAAGTATAAAATAAAAGAAAAAGAGAAAAGTGGAATGAAGCCTATATGGTCTGAAGTGTACGCGTATTAACATGCATATTGAATCAAGTGTCTCATTAGGCTTTTTATCTATGAGGGGTATCTGTTCACTTTACCCTTTGGGGTATCTGTTTTCCCCTCCCCTATGTGGTTTGGAAAGACGTAAGAGGAACACTCCTAGTGGATGATAGCATACCCTCTAATGAGAGTGGTATCGCACTCTCTGTAGGTGTCACTCATGGCTAAATAATGTCGTGATTGTAAATATCTATTAGGGCCACTATGGCTGGTATGACCGTGGTTATAGATCGTATGGTTTGGCAAGCCAAAAATGGGCTTGAGCAAATTGTCATATCTGTATTTGATCTAGTCATTTCATTTGGACAGTTGAAAATCTGTATTTATACTTAGAGATGGAAGTTGTAATGACTTTGTAAAGCATGACATAAAAATATGAGCATTTCATGATTTATTTAATTTTTTCTATTATCTGGCATGATGTATATTTGGTTGTCTATATTAATGTACCGTTTTCTTAACATATAAATAGTTTTTCACAATCTGAAAAAGGTAAATGAGGAGGTTAAATGGTAAGTTAAAATAATTAACTTTTAAAATCTTACGATGTTAATTTAACACTATTTTTCTTACTTAGCATATGAAATTCACTCTTTTCATGCCCCCCCAGATAAGGAAAAAAGTGAAGAACCGTAGGTTGACCTACCCTTGAAAGTCTATGAGGATCCTATGAATCCGCAAGTCTGAGTGCATGATTGTTCCCGTACTCTGATGAGTCCAATAGCATAGTGAAAAAAGTGGCCCTTATGTTTTGTTTTGTATTTTGCAACCACTTGTAGTCTCAGTATATGTATGTATTGGAACTCATATATATTTGTAAGGGATTTGTAGTAATTTTGTTCCGCAACATAAATTTTATCATGCACTCATTATTTTGAATCTGTATCTGACACCTATTTGCCTTAATTAATACTTAGGATGTCACAGATGGTGTCAGAGTAGAATTTTATGGATCAAATCCTTTGTATTGAGACCCTAGATAGATGAACCCTTTAGAATACCTAAGAAAGAAATAAGTCCTCTTTTTAAGATTAAACTACGAACTCGTGTCTTCCTTTCTTTTGTAGGAATTACGCGAGAAAAATCATCTATAGAGCGTATTGAGCAACCTGAAGCCACGGATCATTTGACCAGGGCTGAATTCGCAGAACTTTTCCAAGCCATTCAACGATTAACAGCAGCCGTATGATAAAACCAGGCCAACCCTTATCCACCCCCTGCCCCTGAATTCTGAAACACAGATCAGTCTATCTCTTATAATATAACGAAGTTTAGGAAACTTAACCCCCCACACTTTGAAGGTGGCCTTAATCCTTTAGTAGTCAAAGCTTGGATCCTATAAATAGAGAAGCTCTTCTCTATCCTAGACCTTACCGAAGAATAAAAAGTTCCTCTTGTAGCTTTCATGTTAAAGGGTGAAGCAGAACACTGGTAGCGACTTAAGAAGGAAGTCTTGTCTACCCCTACTACCTAGGACATTTTGGTAAATGTTTTCTTTGAAAATTTCTTCCCTGCCTACGTTCGGGAAAAGAAAGAGGAGGAATTTTAGGACCTCTACCAAGGAAGTCTATCTGTCACCCAATATGCAGTCTATTTTGTTCAACTGTCTAGGTTTGCCCCTTTGATAGTTATTCCCGAAAGCTGAAAAGATAGGAAGTTTCTCAAAGGCCTTCGTGCCGACATTTATGATCGGGTCACAATGTTGAGACCCAGCTCGTATGCAGAGTTGCTCGAACATGCTCAGTTGACCAAAGACTTTATGTCAGCCAAACACGAATGCATTGCCTGAATCTGTACCCAACAACAACCCCAATAGTTTAGAAGGAGATTGCTTGACCCAATAAGTAACCCTCGAAAGAAACGAACTAGAATTGCCCTTCCTCCTGCCTTGCCCCCACCTACAGCTCCATCTGGCTGAGCTGACCAACCCTGTTGACATTGTGGTCGTTCGCATGGTGACCTACCCTGTCAGCATATCAATAATGCCTGTTATCAGTGCGGAAGCACCCAACACTTTATGAAGGACTACCCCCAGTGACCAAAGGATATAGACTGACCCGTAACACAAGGTTGAGTGTATCACTTAGATGAATCTGGTACCCTTCCTGCTCATATCCTCATTCCAGGATATGCTTTCTATTCATAATACTTCTGCCATGACTTTGATCGATACAGGTGCAACTCACTCTTTTATTTTCTATGCATTTGTCTGTAATCTAGAGTTTAGACTAGAACCTTTAGGGAGAACACTAGTGGTGGAAACTCCCTCTAAAAGACTATTAGAGGCTCACTGTATATATAAGGACTATAGGATAAAAACTTCAGAGATAGAAGTATGTGTAAACCTGATATTATTAGATTTTGTAGGATTTGATGTAATACTAGGAATGGATTAATTGGAAAAATATAGAGTTATAATAGATTGTGAAAGTAAAACTGTAATCTTACGATCCCCAAAAAAGAAATAAAAGTTATTATTATCATTTTTCAAACAATTGAATGAATAAGAATATAGGTGTTGATCCTGCTGTGTGTTCCACACCAATTGTTTGCAATTTTTGGGATGTTTTTTCCATTGAATTTCCTGGTTTTCCTCCCCATGCGAGGTAGAGTTCTTGATTGAATTATTGCCTAGAACCCAACCAATCTCAAGGCCCACTTATCGCATAAGTCATGTTGAGCTAACAGAGCTTGAAAATTAGCTTTCTGACCTTATCACCTAGAAATTCATTTGCCCTAGTCATTCCCTTTGGGGCATTCCAATGTTGTTCATAAAGAAAAAGGATAGTTCCCTTCGACTCTGTGTGGATTATAGGGAACTCAACTGAGTTACTGTTAAAAGTGAGTACTCCTTACCTCAGATCGACAATCTCTTCGATCAACTGTAAGGAGTCACGGTCTTCTCTAAGATCGATTTTAAGACTGAATATCACCAGTTGAGAGTCAAAGAAGAAGATATTTCAAAAACTGCCTTTCGGTGCAGGTACAGTTTGTACGAATTCAGGGTGATGTCGTTTGAATTGCCAATGCCCTAGCAGCCTTTATAGATATAATGAGTCGAGATTTTCGGCAAGCACTAGATTAGTACGTTGTCGTTTTTATTGATGACATTCTAGTGTATTTTAAAAGCCTTAAGGAACACATGGTATATTTGGCCGTAGCGTTGGAGACTCTTTATCAAAACCAACGGTATACGAAACTAAGCAAGTGCTCTTTTTGGTTTGATTGAGTTTCTTTTCTCGATCATGTAATCTCAAGTAAAAGAGTTTCTGTCGACCTGTCCAAGTTGGAATCGATGATCAGCTGCAGTCCACCCACCAACGTGGTTGAGGTACGTAGTTTCCTTGGCTTAAGAGGCTACTACCAATGATTCATTGATGAATTTGCCAAGATTGCTGCCCCTATGACCCGACTCACACGAAAGGGATACCCTTTATCTAGAATTATGAATGTAGTGAAAGTTTCATGGAACTGAAGCACTGTCTCACCTCTACTCTTATGTTAATCCTCCCTAACGATAATGGGAGATTCTAAGTTTACTGCAACGCATCTCATATTGGTTTAGGGTGTGTCCTGGTGCAACATGGCAGAGTAGTCGCATTTGGGTCCCGACAGCTCAAAATAAATAGAACTACCCTACCCACGACCTGGAGTTGGCAGCCATTATCTTTACCCTGAAGATATGGTAGCATTACCTGTATGGACAAACTTTCGAAATCTACACCGACTATAAGAGTATCAAGTACATCCTTTCTTAATGGGAGTTAAATATGAGGTAGAGGCGCTGGTTGGATCTTCTGAAGGATTATGATTGTTAGATTATTTATCACCCCAGGAGAGGGATATAGTTGCTGATGCACTAAATCGAAAAGAAGTCTATCGTGCTGTCTCAAACCATGGCCTCCAGTTGGAAGATGATGGACACTGTACAATCGCTTCGCCTTAACTACTATGGTAAGGGCACCTATCTCACCCAGATCCAAGCCATATCGAATCTTTTTATGAAGATATAGGAAGCACAGGCCATGGACCGAAAACTCACCAAGAATTTAGGTAAGTTCACTTTTGACGAATCTCGGATGATGGACTGTTCAGATTTTAGAACTAAATTTGGGTCCCCATTGCTGTACGTACGAATGTACTCAAGACCGTCCATGCTTCCAAGTTATCCATTCATCTGGGAAGTACCAAAATGTACTAGAACTTAAAGTGACAATATTGGTGGCCAAGAATGAAGAAGGATATAGTTGACTATATCTCCCGATGTCTCACTTGTTAACAGATAAAGGCAGAGCATCAGAGACCTGGTGGCTTGCTACAAGGTCTTTCGATTTCTGAATGGAAATAGGAGCATATGACTATGGACTTTATTACTAGATTACCCAGGACCTGTTCTGGTCGAAATACCATCTGGGTCATTGTGGATAGGCTGATGAAGATTGCCCATTTCCTACCTATTCAAACGACGGACTCCACCAGTAAGTTAGCCTGCCTATATGTTGATGAGATTATTCGACTTCATGGAGTTCCCACATCCATTGTATCCGATCGTGATCCCTGGTTCACTTCTCACTTTTAGGACAACTTTCAAGAAGCTCTGGGGTCTAGGTTATCCTTCAGCACCACTTATCATTCCCAGACAGATGGTCAGTTAGAACGTATGATACAGACATTGGAAGACATGTTGCGTGCTTGCGTTCTTAACTTTGGTGATAACTAGTATGAGTATCTTCCTTTTTGTTAATTCTCTTATAATAACAGTTATTATTTCAGTATCGGTATGGCCCCGTATGAAGCTTTGTATGGAAGGTCATGTCGTTCCCTAACTTGCTGGAGTGAAGTCGAGAACTAGTGCCACTTAAGACCAGACTTCATTTAGAAGACCATCGAAAAGGTCACAATCATCCACAAGAATTTGACAACTGCCCAGAGCCATCAAAAAAATTACGCCGACAATCATAGGTAACCCTTGGAGTTTGTCGTAAGAGATCAAGTTTTCTTGAAAGTCTACGCCTACAAAGGCAACATGTGATTTGGGAAGAGAGGGAAGTTGAGCCCTCGTTATGTGGAACCCTTTTCGATCATAGAGTGCATTGGACTCGTGACATACTGCATCACTCTATCCTCAGAGTTCGCGGGTCTGCATGATGTCTTTTTGTCTCGATGCTCAAGAGATACTACTCTGATACTTCTCATATTATTTCTCGCAATGAGGTGTAGGTACAGGCTAACATGACTTCTGAAGAGGTTCTTATGGAGATTCTTGAGTGGACCGATAAGGTCTTTCGTAACAAGACAATTCTCATGGTGAAGGTATGATGGTAGCATCATACCCCAAAAGAAGCAACGTGGGAGTTGGAGGATGAAATGAGGAAAAAGTATCCAAACATATTTGAGATAAATTTGGAGACCAAATTTTTTGAAGGTGGGGGGACGTAACACCCCATCCATCACTGTGCTTAAATAATTTAGAAACCCTATTTATTCGAGCATTTGGCCACGTTAAACTTAATTAATTTACGATGTTTAATATTTATCGTATTATGTAATTTTTGTTTATTTTTATTTATTTTGCTTTTTATTTTATTTTATTTAATTTTAAGTCTAGCTCATTTAAACTAATTATAAAAATTGAAAGAAAAATGGCGAATTGGGAAGAAAATCTCGTGGGAAAAAGCCCGCAGGGAGAGAAGTTGCCCGCGTGGATGCTGGGCACTGTGGGCGCGCGTATACGCGCACAGTAGCAACTGGACGTGCGCATAGCATGCATGTCCCCTCTGTACACACGGGGCGGGGTCAGGACCTGCGCGTGCACAGGCGTCGCACACTTTGCACGCGCCGTTCACGCAGTAGGCCTGCACGGATAGGCCCTATGCATTTTGGGCCTGTATGCACGACGCCCAGTGAACCTAAACCCTGAGTGTAAGGCAGGAGGCCTGTGCGCCTGTAAGCTAGCCTACAGAACACCGGCCGGGGCATTGCCACCTCGAGCAGTACATCGTCGCTGTCTCGGGAGGTACGCCGCCGCTGCTAGTGGAGGAGACCCTTCTCCCTCGCTTTTTGTGTTGAGCATCTTTTTCTCCTATCTCTTCACTGGATTTTGCTACTTGGCACAAATTTGACGGTTCTAAAATTTTATAAATTATCCTTCCCCTTCCCTTCCTCTCCACACTTTCATCTTTCTATTTTTCAAAGATTTAAAGAGAGAGAGAGAGAGAGAGTAGTTTGGTGAGAGAAGAAAAGAAAGAAAGGAAAACAGTGAAGAAAAAAATATCGAAATTTTGGTAAGGAATCTAGTATTTCTTTTGACGTCTTAAGGAGTATTTTTAGATAAAGTAATTTAATATGATTGTTATTTTACCTGTTTTGTATGCCTCTGTGTTCAGATGAGTCGAAGTGTTCTTGTTTTCAAGCAATGTACGTGAAGTGCAGACACTTGATGAATTTGTGTGTAATAAATATAATTTATAATAGGTAAAAGTAAGAAGTATAAAAGAAAAAAAAAGAAAAAAGTTAAATGAAGCCTATATGATCTGAAGTGTTTCGTTAGTCTTTTTATCTTTAAGGGGTATCTGTTCCCCTTGCCCTTTGGGGTATTTTTTTCTCCCTCCCCTATCTAGTCTGAAAAGATGTAAGAAGACTGCATCTAGTGGATGACGATGTACCCTCTGATGAGAGTGGTATCGCATTCTCTGTAGGGGTCACCCATGGCTAAGTAATATTGTGACTGTAGATATCAGTTAGGGCCACTATGGCTGGTACGGTCGTGGTCATAGATCGTACCATAGTTTGGCCAGTTGGAAATAGGCCCGAGTAAATTATTGTATCTATATCTGATCTGCTCATTTTACTTGAGTAATTGAAAATCTGTATCTGCCATTAGAAATGAAAGTTCTAACGACTTCACGAGGCATGATACAAAAATATGAGTATTTTATGATTTATTTAATTTTTTCTATTATCTGGTATGATGTATGTTTAGTTATCTGTATTAACGTACTGTTTTTTTTAATAAAAAATAGTCTTTTATAATGTGAGATATTTAAACGATGAGGGTAAATGGTAACTTAAAATAATTAACTTTTGAAATCTTATGATTTTATTTAATACTGTTTTCCTTACTGATCATATGGAATTCACTCTTTCCATGCTTCCCCACCTAGATGAGGAAGAAAGTGAGGAACCACAAGCTGACCTACCATTGGAAGTCTATGAGGATCCCATTGATCAACAAGTCTGAGTGCATGACTGTCCCACACTCTAATGAGTCTAATAGTATAGTGGAAGAAGTAGTCCTTATGTTATGTTTTCTATTGTGCAGCCACTTTTGGTCTCAGTATATGTATATATTGGAACTCATATGTATTTATAAGGGATTTGTAATAATTTTGTTCCGCTACATAAATTTTATCATGCACTCGTTATTTTGAATCTGTATCTGATATCCATTTGCCTTAATTAGCACTTGAGATATCACAAATAACAAGAACACTAGTAAAATCATTTAGAAAGGAAAATGATAATTTGAAAACTTTATTTGATATATAATTTTAGTTTCTTTTAATGAATTCCATTATCATATGATTGCATGTGTTGTATACTGCATGCCTAGAGCATAGGAGACTAATTATTCTTATTGAGCATGTGAAACTCATTAAATTCTATTCTGGTATATTTTAGATAAGGAGAGATCAGGATCAATTTCAAGAACATGGGAGTCTTGGAGGAAACCTTCCAACTTTGGTTCAAATTTTGTATAGTAAAATAGAAATAAATAGAGAGACTATTTATAAAAATGCCTCATGTATTTTTATTTTAAAGTAATTATTAGGTCACAAGGGCTGTATATAAAATTATAAATTTGTTGCATGTTGGTTCAACTAGGTGGATATAGTGTGCAAGTGTCCGTACTCACCCAAATGGGGTTGGGACTTTACACCAACAGTCAAGTAAATATTATCGGAGAGGAAGAGGAAGAGGCAATAATAGAGGGTCTAAGAAGTCAAATGTTGAACATTATAAATGTCACAGATATAACAATTATGCTTGGGCATGTTGTGATATATCAAACGAAAAGGAGGAGCAAGTTAATCTTGTTAATAATAAACAAGATGAAGAGAAAATAGGTTATTATTGGTGCAAAAAGATGGAGATCATGATGACCATAGTTCGTGGTACTTAGACAATGAAGCAAGCAATCACATGTGTGCCTACAAAGAAACATTTATAGAGCCTCATGAGAAGATCAAAATTAGTAATTATATTATACTATGTTTAGAAAATTATTATGATAAGCTAGTAATTTTGATTTCTTATATTTGATATATGAACTTATTATACTAATATGAATTAAAATTGATGAAGTTCATAATCATATCAATTAGGATTAAATATTGATATTGTGATGCTACTAAAAAAAATTAAATATTTTTAATAGGAGCATTATTTATATTTCTTATATTTGATACTTGGATGAAATTTTGAATTATATTAAATAAATATAAATTACAAAACAAATTTAGGTTATATATTAATATCTAAAATATAAATACTTAGAGTATAGTAGTAATGGTTATCATTATTTAGATTCCCCAAATATTATTATTTGAAAAACATAAGCATTAAAATTAGACTCAAAATATTAATTTCAATACTTTGAATATAAATGACTAAAAAACGTATTAATCAAGTAAATTTTCGAGATAGAGAGAATAGTAAGAAGAAAAATATAAAGAGCTACAAAAAAAAAATGTTTAAATTTATAGGTAATAACTTTAAAAGACAATAAATTTTTAATATTCTAAATTATGCAATTTGATATTTTTGGTTATAAAAATAATAAAACATAATAATAATTAATATTTATAAATGCAAAATTAATAAATTAATATTTTTGAAAGATAATCTTGCATATATTATTTTTATTATAACTAAATTTGATTTACTTATTTATTATTATATGGGATTTAAAAAAAAAAAAAAAACTAAACACTTACGTTGAAAAGCTATATAGTACACATAGAGACACATATGTATCACCAATAAAATACTGGCTAACCTTTGTATATATGAATACTGTTTTTTCAGTAAGCTTGTCATCCACTATTCGTTTGCTTTTCATAAAAGTACCATATCTTAACATCTAGTTTATTATGAGAATTATTTATATTTCTTATCTTAAATAAATATAAATTATAATACAAAATTATAGGTTATATATTAATATCTAAATGAGATATACTTGAATATAGTAGCAATATTTATCATCGATTTACATTCCCCATACAAAACCGTGCATGGTGCATCTAAATTTAGACATTTGACTAAACGCTTAAGACCAGGTTTTCCTTTATATAGTAAACTTGACTGGTCCCGTAAACATTTTACCCTCATATCTTTTATGCTATTAATTTCTACTACCCATAGAAATTATAATACTAAATTTCTGTACACGTTATAAAATCTGAAGAACATTGCTCATCTTTCAAAGTGTTAAAATGTCAAGTTTCTTTGATTATTATTTATTTTGCAATAACTTTAGGTACTACATTCTTGTGCTCATCTTACTCAGCAACACAAATAGGTTATGATGCAAATTCCCTTCATCATTGATGGTCACCACCGGGATTATTATCTCTGGTGCAATTCATTACCCTCGTAGCACCCCACAGGTATTGTATAATTATTGTCTAACTATCCAAAATCTCGATCATTTATTTGAAATTTATTTTTTTATTCAAAAAAATATGTAGTTCTAAATATTATCTCTATATTATATTACTCTTTAACACGTTGTACAGATGTGGCCAGATCTAATACAAAAAGCAAAAGATGGTGGTTTAGATGCTATCGAAACATACATATTTTGGAATATTCATGAGCCACGCCGTCGCCAGGTTTGAATTAATAAATATATATTTTACATATATGTATTAATATTTTATGTGTGTAAACTTGAAATTGGTTTAGTGGAACAAAAAACTTGAAATCTATTTAACTTTGCCATTTATTTATTTTGTGATGTTGTAGTACAATTTCACAGGCAACTTGGACTTTGTCAAGTTTTTTAAGCTAACGCACCAGGCTGGTCTATATGGAATTCTGCGAATTGGTCCTTATGCTTGTGCTGAATGGAATTTCGGGTAAAATTTTTGCAGTTTAAAAATTAAAATTATTAAAATATTCGTGATAAATTATATTTATGTTAATTGACAGGGGTTTTCCCGTTTGGCTAAAAAATATGCCAGGGATCGAGCTTAGGACTAATAACGAGATTTATAAGGTCATAATTGATATTCTTCTATATGAGCTCTTATAATTAATATTCTTCTATATGAACTTAGTTTTTAAAATAGTATTTTCACATTATGTTTTACTTTCATTGTTTTTATCCAGAATGAAATGAAAATTTTTACTACCAAGATTGTGAACATATGTAAGGATGCAATCTATTTGCCCCACAAGGAGGACCTATAATTCTAGCCCAGGTGCTTTTTTCAATATTACTACAGCTCTAGATTTCTTTTTTCTTTTTTTTTTCCAAACAAAATTTTATAATTAGTTAGCCATTGT
>NW_019011380.1:0-10654 GCF_000150535.2 Carica papaya | reverse complement strand
TTTGTGATAGTAATTTTACAAAAATTATGAATAATGGAAGGAGCACTGTTAGTTTGTACGAGTGATTGTGTATCTCATGGAGCCCAAAGACATAATCTATTATCACATTTTCAACATGTGAATTTGAATATGTGGTGACAACTTGTCATGTAATTTGGTTAAGAATATTATTGAAGGAACTTCATTTGTTAAAAGATGAAACAAAAATCTATATTGATAATAAGTTTGCACAAGCACTTGTAAAGAATTTGGTGTTCCATAACCAAACAAAGCACATAAACACAAGTATCATTTTATAAGAGAATGCATTACCAACAAAAAAAATGGAGTTCAATTATATGAAGACTCAAGATCATATTATAGATATCTTCATGAAGCCACTAAAATTTGAAGATTTTCAAAGATTAAGAGCAAGCCTTGGCATCAAGATGATTTCAAATTAAGAGGAGAAGTTAAAAATATTAATTTCAAATTATTAGAAAATGACTATTAGGATACACACATCTTCAATAACTCTTATGCCTTTTACAAGTCCTATGTCTTTTAGAATTATTAAGTAATTAAATGTTTTTATGGACTCTTTAAATGGTTTACAAATATCTCTTAGTATGCCCATTACTTAGGAATAATCTAGATGTGTCTCTTGATTTTTTTCCTGTATCTATAAATTCTTTCTTTGTATTTAACATTTTAAAACAAGCAAGAAAATATTATCTTCCTATAAATTTCTCTTCTCCAAGAATCTCCAACACAAGCTTAGAGGATTGATGAGTATAAGGAGGTTCAATAGGACCGTCAATAGGAAAAAAATAAAAAATAAAAAAAAAGAAAGAAGAAATGAAAGGGCAGGAGCATGACCAGAAATTAATAGAGGGAAACAGTAAGAACTTTAGGAGTTAGGAATTTAATATTTTCTTAGAAGCTTTTGAAAGAGAGAAAGTGAAGAAAAAAAAAAGAATCTTCATATAATAGAGACAAAAATGCAAATCATCTAGTCGTCGTCATCTTATAAGCTAAAATCCTTAAATCCCCAACAAGTGAACATGTCATTTTGATTTTCCTACTTGAAATTTCGACAATTTTAAGATAAGAAAATGGAAGCAAGGGTATTGGTGAGGACAATGAGAATTTATGAGTTTGATGACATGCCAAGATGCATTTGAGCAATTGTAAATGCTTCTTCACCAAGAGAGAGAGAGAGAGAGAGAGATGAAGAAAAGTAAATAATGGAATAAGTTCTTTTTTTTAAAATTTATTTATCTCCATATATAATCCTTAAAGAGAAATCAATATTTCCATCAATTTTTCTAACAATGTTATTCTTTAGAAAAAAACTTTGGAAGTTCAGGGATTGTTTTGTATAAAGAAAAAATATTTAAAAGTAAAATGAGCTAAAGTTCGAGAATTAAATTGGTATATGTCATAATATATGTTAGTTATCGGTATGCATTTAAATATTTAATTAAATTGATAATATACATATATAAATTACTAGTTTACAATTTTGAAATATGAAGATAGAATTAAAGTGATAATATTTATAATACTTCGTCTATTTAATTTTAAATGTAAAAATATAATTTAAATTTAGTTGACAATATATGTAATGGCTATGCATTTAAATATTTAATTAAATTGATAATATATATATATATATATAAATTACCAGTTTATAATTTTGAAATATGAATATAGAATTAAAATGATAACATTTATAATAGTTACCTATTTAAAATTTTTAAATATAAAAATAAATTTTAATTTTAATTAACTAAAATCATTGTTAATAGTTATATATTAAATTGCTAATTGATTACAAACTCTAAAATTATGTAAATCCTTAATAACTTATTTTTCGCATATACTTTATTTATCTTCTAGATCTTTTATAAGAAATTAAGATATGATAATAAAAAAAAGTAGTATACGATATCGGACAAAAATAAAATTTATATTAATTTGTTAATATTGTATTTTTATTTTGGTTTTATTATTATTATTATTTTTCAACAAATATATTAGTTTGTTGTAGGTAATAGTATTACAATTTGATTATTGTTGTAGAAGGGACATGCATTGCACACAACGTGCACATATGCAGCACGGAGAGTCACGCACGCACAAACCGAAGACGTCATGCACATGTGCTGTCGTAGACCCGTGCACGTGTTAAAAAGGAATTACCTGCTGCGAGAAGGGAGAATCCCTTTCCTGCAAGGACTCTCGCGGGTCCTGTCCTAAACAAGCAAGCAGCTCTAGATTCGTTCCGTTTCCTAAATTGGGTTATCTCAAAGAGGAAAGCACCCTACGCCCCTAAACACTTTCCTAAATGAGACTTCCATCACGAAAGGCCCAAATTTATTCAAAGAAAAATCTAAAATGTATGTCACGGGGTTGGCAGATCCCGGACAAAGGAAAAAGATCAAATTTTAGTCAAAAGGAAGGAAGTGTTGGCCCATTCGGCCATAAGGTATCAAGGCCCAAGGAAGGGCCACGACACGCACATGTGCAGGCAAGGACATGTGCAAGTGAGGAACCTGCACACGCAGGATTCTCCATGTGAGCAAACACCTCACACAAGCTCTTCTTCTTGTTTGCTGAGTTTAGAGTCCTTTTAGATTTAGGGAGTGGGGCTCAAGATAAAGATGAAGATTCCAAACAAGCTGAGAAGAATAATCTTGAAGAAGATGACTGAACAGCAAGACATATCCCAAAAAAAAAATCCTTATCCGTGCGGGAAGAGGTGGAATCCAAGAAGGGAACTCCTCTTATTTTCTCACATGTTTCTTATTGTTTTGCAGTAAGAGAAGGAATTCCATCACATGGGATAACTCATAAGGATTGGCCAAGGAGAATAAGATTATCTAGTTAATACTTTAGTATCATGTTAATATTATTATATTATTTAGATATTATCTTTAAGTTTATTAACTATTATTTTAATCCTAAGATTATAATAAGCTTCGAATTTAGATAGAGTTTGGATTAAAATCAAGTCTTGGAGTTTGTGTTGAATTATTCCAATGAATGCTTATATTAAGGCCTCACGTTAGTTTGTATTCACAATTATCAAGTACAATAATTCAGTTAATAAACTTTGAGTTTATTCTTTACAATTAGTTTTGTTAATTTGTGAGAGTGAGTGTTTTTTAAAAGGAGTTGCTTTAACCATCTTGTTGAGCCGTAGAATCTGAATCTACTTATCAGGTAAGCTATGACATCTTTTTTATTTTTATTTTAATTCTCAGTTATCTTAGTTTACATTCAAATTTTTGAATGTGGTTCAAATAGGGATTGTTTAATTAAGGAATTCAGTTTTTGCAGAGGAGTGTAGATGTGGGTGGGTTCATGATCAAGGTATTTTGATCCTGGAGGTCCCCGCATAACACATCAAAAACCATATATCTTATACTTTTCCACACATGAAATCCATAAAACCACAATCATAATGTTGCATTGTACAATGAGTAATATGTGCAATCCCTATCATAGAGGTTTAGTCACCCACATCCACTCGTTATAACATGCCTAGGCATGGCCTCAATCAATCGCCTCATGCCCCTTGCTCATCGCAAGGTGGTGTATAGGCCCATGGACACCCTCAACTCGTCGCCGACTAGGTAGACCACCCATACCCTCGAATCATCTTCAACCAAGTACCTAGCTCCTACAAATCCCCCACCTCATCGACTGGGTTCATTGTATAGCCTCACACATAATCATAATAACAATCCATAAGTATCACAAATCCCCCAACTCATCAGCTAGGTTCACCATGAAGCTCGTGTAGATACTCGACTCATCGCTTAGGGTCACTACACCCAACCTGCCATGCTATAGGTGGGAGCTGAGCACACTCCCCGTGATAAACGTTGCAACCTCAAGACCAAATCCACATTTCAAATTCCAATACCACAGTGCATTAAAATAGCACATGCTTTACTCAAAGTTATCATCTAAAAATATACCACAAGTCCACGTATAGATATACTGAAACTACGTCAGAAACTAGATATGCTATGATATCATAATATCTATTTATTGAAATAATATATCTCACTCCCCCATCATTTTTTGGATAGTAAAGATTCTGCTGCGGGATAATAACTGATACAGAAGAGAAATTATGAAGTTAGTCTCGAGAATCGAGGTTATCATATTATTATATTGTGTAACGTAAGAAAAAGATAAATTTCAGAGCCTCATATATTTAATGTAAAAAATTCAAGGAACATAACATTTTTGCGCACTCTGTATTAATAAAAGTCATGTATTTTATTTAAGTTGAGTGTTTATGCTCCGGTCATGCCTTGAAACAGATGTTGGGTCGTGACAGAGGTGGTATCGAAGCATGATTGTAAGATACATCCCTTGAATACAAGGCTTAGGGTTACATAGAACCTAGAATAGTGTAAAGTAACTTAAAATGAGTATTATAGAACATAGTAGGAACAATCTCTTAACCCTAAATCGTTCAGATGTAAGAAATAATAAGGCCAAAAAATGATTCTGTAGGATTTTTATAGATCAAAATCAACATGGAGACGTAAAGCCAGAATCGCTACTTAGTAATAGGCCCTCTCTCTATTCAATAGGTGGAGTCGTGTCAATGCATCCCACTGTGCTTTATTGTTCGCCGATGAAAGAGAGAGATGAAGCTTTAAGGGAGGAAACGAATGAAAAGGAAGGAGAGTTGGGAATCAACGGCTAAGAGGAAAGCAAAGGATAGTATTTGCTATGCCAATGTCAGTAAGCTACTATTTCTGCTGTGCCAGCTAAGGAAGAAGGGAAAGAAATTCAGTCCCGAAAGTCGGAAGTAGAAAGAGATAAAGCTCCAAAAGACAAAACCAAATAAAATATCAAAAGACTCACGCATATAGTTGAAGCTTTAGACAAGATATTATGGAGACTCTTGGAGTTTTAAGGATACATGGATGATGAATATTGGAAAAGTGTTTTGATAAGTGAAATAGAGTTCTATAGGATAATATCATCAAATTCTTTTATTTAAACAATTGCTCTCACTAGAAAAATTAATGATTGGGACAAATGTATATGTCTTTGCGATGAGAGTTAGAATAGAACATGATACGTTAGAAAATAAAAGATTAAGAGAAAATATCCTATTGATAGTAGTGAGGTGAGCCATTGTTATGATTTGGAAGAGTGAGTGTTAAGGATTTTGAGATCATGATAATAAAGCATGTGCTGATTTAAAAAAGAGTTCCATTAACTAGTTATTAGGAAATAATGTTGTTACCCCTTACTAGGGTACAATATCACTCTAGGGATTGCCCTCCCATTTAAATAAGCAATTAGTCAAGAACCTAAAAGAGGTCTGTTATCATCCATTTGAGGATTATAGGCAAATCATATTCTAAAATAATTTCTCAAACAAAGTAAAACGATACCCTTGAACCTTCAAGATAAAAATAGACAATTATTATTAGAGAACAGGATCAAACTTGTCAAGTGTTCACCCAATAGAAGGAGGTTATATTAATTGAGAATTGAGTTGAATAAGATAAGACCCTTAAAAACTAGAAAAAGAAATCTTTAGTCATTATATTAAGTCCCTAATAAAGATAAAAGATAAGTGTCAAGTGCAGTTGCCATACCATGGAGGACAATTTTAACCTTTTGGGATATTTTGGGCCATAAGTGGGCCAAATGGACCCAGATGAAGTCCAAGCCAAAGCCATATGATAGTTGCTTGCTTGATGAACATGTGAAGTATAAGGTAGCCAAACAATATTGAGAACCGAGCAAGGTATGGAGTTTTGAAGTAAGGATATTAGCATAGGCCTAACTTTGTTCACAATTTGGACCTTTTGGGCTTAAGTGATTTTTAGATGAGATAAATGCGATCCGTTTGAGTCCAAAATTGGTTAATAAGTGGGTAACAGGCAAGTGAAGGTAAAATGGGTAGAAAACTCATAAGAATAGAGGAATTTATTACTATTTGAAGTGAAGGCATGTGTTGGAGTGCAATTTCGGGCCTTAAGGGTTTAGGTAAGCCTAAGGCAACCTATAACACCTCGAATGAAGCTCAAATTTGGTACAAAAGCTCCTAAAAATTAGGATAGGATGGTGTATAAAGTTTGGATAAGGATGAAAGACTCTATAATTACTTAAGGGTGAAGAAAAGAGAAAAGAGGGAAAAAATGATAAGCTTGAGGAATTAAGGTGGCAACCTCACAATTTGCCACCTAGAGCCCTCTTGGCTGATTTTTTGGCTTCCCACTTATAAATAGAGGTGGAATATAATGTATTCTAGAGTGAAGGAGAGGAAAACTAGAGAGAGAAAAGAGAGAAGTAGAGAAAAAGGGTGCATACCCAAGAAAAGTGAGGGAAATTGAGAGAATTCAGAAAATTTTCCTTGAGAAGACTTTGCCCAAATATTTAAAGGAAGAGAGAGGATTGAAAAAGGAAATGAAAAAACCGAAAAAAGAGAAAAGGATCGGGAAAGCTTATGACCAACTAAAAGAGAACTTGTGGGCTTAAGGTGAGTTGTCTCCTTCATTTTAATTTCGTTTCTCTTGAAATTTTAAGGATGATTTTCGAATGATGTGAGAAATATTTTTTAGGTTAGAAATTGCTAAAAAATATCCCAAAAATCTATCAGATTTTTTAAGGAAAAAATGTAGAAATTAAGTCGGGACTCTACCAAAGTTAAAGTAGCGTGTTTTGTAAGGTACGTAGTTTCAAGTTTCTTTTTAAGAGAACTAATTTAACTATAATGAAGATATTTTGAGTGTAAAATTATGATAATTCTAAAGGGAGATGCTATCGAAGTTTCAATAGGAAAGTAACGAAATCTAAGGGGAGACTACCAGATTGATCAGAGAAAATTGAAAAAATATAAATGGAGACTCTGCTCGAGTTAAAATAGAAAATTGAAGTATTTATAAGGGGAGACTCTACCAGAGTGACAAAATGATGAGTTTAGGGATATACTAAGCTACACGATGAATCTAGGTGATGATTCGAGGGATCTATGATAGTTGTGGATTGTTATTGTGATTCTATGTGGGGCTATGTAGTGAACCTAATCGGTGAGGCAGAGGATTTGTAGAAGTTGGGTACCTAGTAGGCGATGAATCCGTGGCATGGTGTGCTACTTGGCCTGTGATGAGTTAATGTTGTCGAGAGGCCCATACACCGTCGTGCAAGTAAGGGGTATGAGGCGATTGATTGAGATGGGGCCTGGACATATCATAGTGAGTGGATGTGGGTGATTGAACCTCCATGATAGGGATCGAACGTACTGCTCAATGTTCAATGCAGTGCTATAGTTTTAATCATAATTTTATAGTTTTGATATGTGGAAAATATATAAGATATATGGTTTTATTGTGTGTGAAAGCTATATATATTGCATTTATTTTGTTGTGGGTGTCATGATATCTACTTATTGGGATAGTTTATCTCGTTCCCCCATCATTTTTTAGATAGTAAGGATTCTGCTACAAAGTAATAAGTGCTACGAAAGAGGAATTGTGAAGTTAGTCTTAAGAATTGAGGTTATCATACTGTTATATTTTGAAAGGTACAAAAAAGAGAAAATTTCATAGCCTTGTATTGTACTATATCTGTTATATATTTCAAGGGATATAACGCTTCTGTGCACTTTATTTATTAATGAAAAGTCATGTTATATTTAAGTGTAAGTGTATATGTGCTCCGGACACACCCTATAAGAGAGGGATGTCTGTAATATGTAAAATCTCAAATCTATCTTTTCTTTCTTATATCTGTCATTATCAAAATGTATTTATAGGTATGTGTTTATTTCTTACATATAACACTATTATTTCGACTTCTTATCTTGACTTTGTGACGCCCTGATACCAAATGACGTGGGAGGGTATGGGGAGGACCGAATCAACTTTTATAACTCACTAAACGTTATGCAATATCAAAGCTATAATCACTTAGATAAACCTCTCCCTGTAATTGAATTTACAATCCTAAAATGAATACAATACAAACAAATCAAAAATTAATTTGAATTGTTAATGAACAAAATGTTGAAAGCAAATAAAAATAGATTTAGATTTTTAGGAACCTAAGCTCTAATACCAAATGAGCAAGAGGGTATCAGGAGGATCAAATCAACTCCTATAACTCACTCAACATTATGCAATATTGAAACTATAACTGCCTAGATAAACCCCTCCCTCTAATTAAATCTACAATTCTAAAAGAAATGTAAAAAAAAAAAAAGACTAGGAAAAATAAAGAAAGGAAGAAAAAATGTTACAGACGATAAGTTGATTCCTGCTCCTTGACTCAACAATATTTCTGAAGACTCCTGCTTTCCGAAGATCTTGAAGAAGCTACTTTAGCAAAAATGCTAAAAGAAGAAGATTATAAACTTTCAAAAGTTTTCTCAAATTGATTGTAATTAGTGTTTACAACCTAGGGATTAAGACCTATTTATAGGCTTTCTCGGCAATCTAAATAAGTACAAACTCTTGGGATAATTTAATAAAATAATATCCTAAATAAAATTCTATCTAAATTTAGGATAATTACATAATTACATAATAAAATAATTATTCTATCCTAAAAAAATTAATTAAATAATCATAAGGGATAGACTTATAATAAAATAATAATTAAAATATTCTAATACTTATCCCATGTGACTAATTGATTCTACTTGCTTAACACACAAGAAACACACTAGAAGCACACTAGTTATTCTTCTGTGCACTTAATTCTAAGCTTAAGTAGAAATCAGAATCCTTTAGAGTTCTTTTTTGTATCATAAGGACTAACATACAGGCCTTATTCAAGCTATTCTGATTACGAACACTCAACTCAACAGATGAAACTGCCAATTGAGGGATTGCGAGGTAACACAAACGAACGTGAGGGAGAGATATTGTTTTCACTAACTCTTATCTTTGCAAGAACTCTGCAATGTCTCACCGAAGCAACAACAACCGACCAGCCACCCTAGAAGAAAGAGTCATGTACATGTTCACCTAGTTAAGTGTCCAATTGGGAAATATGACCACCCGTTTGGATCGCCAGGAATGAGGCAAGCACTGCAGTCATGCCTAACGCGAAATAGTGTGCAACGAGACAAGATCATGTGGCGACAATATTGGTGAGACATAGGGAGGCCATCGTAAAGAGGCAAAGGGAGACCTTAATGACTTCAAGTTCAAGATACAAGCCTTTCAAGGGAAGAATAACCCCAAAGCCTACCTTGAGTGGGAACAGAATGTCGATTGCATTTTCAGTTACTGTGACTATAATAAAGAGAAAAAGCTCAAGTTAGCCACTGTTGAGTTTACCGACTATACCTTAGAGTGGTGGGATCAATTAGCTCTTCTCTAAGAATATGATGGAGACTTGTTAATCACCACATGGTGAAAATTGAGATCCATCTTGAGGAAGCAGTTTATGCCAGCTCACTTTGACAACGACATCAATTTGCAATTGTAATGCTGACCCAGAGTTTCAAGTTAGTGGAAGAGTACTATAAGAAAATGGAGATAACCATGATTAGGGCCCGAGTTGACGAATGGTCAGAAGCCATCATGGCTCGATTCTTGGAGGGCCTAAACAAGGATATTGCCAACATCCTTGAACTCCAAAATTATGTCGACCTAAACGAGATGGTGCTCAAGGCCACCAAAATTGAAAGGCAACTAAAAGGTAGAGGAACCAATCAAGGGTATGTCAGTAATGCTTCCCAGAGATATTAAAGATGGGCTCGAAGGGATGAAGATAAGAAAGTGGATGATAGTTAGGGAAAACAACCTACTGGCAATCCAATAGTTAATCCTAAGGCACCTGCCACCCGTCAGAGCACTGTTAAATGTTTCAAGTACTTAGGAGTGGGGCATATTGCATCCCAATGTCCTAATTAGCATGCTATGATTATATGAGATGATGGAGATATCGTCAGTGACCATGAAAGTAGCAACGAGCAGGAAGATCTACCACTAGTGGATGCAGAGAGTATAGCTCGACCAGGATAGGAAGATGTCTTTGTGGCTCAATAAGCATTAAACATACATGTTAAGCCCGAAGGCAATAGTCATAGAGAGACTATTTTCCATTCTAGGTGCTTGGTTAATGGAAAGGTCTGTAGTGTGATAGCTGACGGAGGCAATTGTGCTAACGTTGCTAATACCTTACTAGTGAATCGGGCAAGGTTGACGTGCAAACAACACCCTACTCCCTATAAGTTGCACTAGTTGGATGACAGTAAAAAAATCGATGTCACCCAGCAGATACGTGTCCCATTCTTTATTGGTGACTACACATATGAGATATTATTCGGTGTAGTTCCCATGCAAGCAGGACACATGTTGTTAGGAAGGCCTCGGCAATATGACTGAGATGTCAGCCATGTTGGCAAAAAGAATTAGTACTTTATTCGAATGGGTAACCACACCCATGTTTTAACATCTTTGTCAAGAAGGGACGTTTATGAGGATCAACTGAAAATTAAAAAGTCATGCGAAGAGTTCGTTAAGAGACAAGCAAAGAAGGACCACAATCTAGATCTGAAAAAAAGTTGTTTCTTCATTCAAGAACAACCCAAGCACCCCACCAAATGTATGGTAAATCCTCTTTCTCATTGACCTTAGATGCAAAGTTTATAGTCTCTGCAGATTCAAGGACGAATCCT
>NW_019011345.1:0-22375 GCF_000150535.2 Carica papaya | reverse complement strand
TGACAAGCTTTATTCTTTTCTTCTTGATATCCTTTCTTCATTAAGACTTCAAGAGTTCACCCTTAAGCTCTTCTAAATTTTCAAATATCTTTTAAAAAATCCATAAGTTGCCAGGCAACCTTCTTTCTACTTCAAACCGCTAGCAACCTCATTTTTTGAACCTGAAAGCTTGAAGGTCTAGTTAAGAGTCTTAGTATTTTCACATATTCTCCTATTGTGTTTTCTAGAATCTAAAAATTTTTAAAAGGTAACTAAATTTCTTGATTGTTTGGTTTGTTTTCATGCATGCAATGAACTTTATTTAAAGATCATATTTTATCGAGTCTTTTTGTCTTTGAATTTTTTGTGGATATGAAAGTGCACACTTAAATTGAGTTGTGGAAATGGAAGAAACTGTTATAAATGCTTGGGCTTTTTACGTCGCCTTTAGGCAATGGCCGAGAGGGTTACCAAATTGGCCTTGCCCTCAGAAGGTAATCTGATGACCCAATCCTAGTCAATGGGCCTGAATGGGCTGAGTTTTAGTTAGTGGACCCCCCACTAAGTTAGGTTCAAGTGTGGTTGGTCCAAATCGAGCTGAGTCAGTTAATGGACCCCGTTCTAGGTCGGGTTTTGGTTAATGGACCCTTGTGGGGTCTGGGTTATTTAATGAGCACCGATTTTATAACACCCCGCGTGCTAAATTTATAAATGAAAATTTTTATTTATTCAGTCCTTAAGTTCATTTGAATTTTTTTAAATTTATTTTGTAATTTTATATTGTAATTCATAACTTAAATTTGTAATTTTAATTTTATATTGATTTTTTTATTTATATTTATATTTTGATTTTTATTTAATTTTATATGTTATTATTTTTATTTTTATATTATTTTATTTAAAGAAAATAATTTTTAAGAGAAAACGAAAAGAGGGAAGAAATCGCGCAGGAGACGCTCCCCGTGCGAGCATTGCGTACGGTGCGTACGTGCACGACAAGATAGGTTTGTGCGCTTGCAGGCTAGTTCCTACGTGTGGCAGGGTTGGTCGACACCTGCAAGCTAGGCCTATAGCGACGGCTAGCACGGTGTGGTGCACTGTCGCCTTGGGTAATGTGTCGCTGCCCTTTTAGGCACCGTGCACTGCCTTGGGTGGTGTGCCACCACTTTGGGTTCAGAACCGATTTTGGTGGAGGAATTTTTCCTCCAATTTTCACGGCCATCATGTTGCGTCAAATCGCTTATTTTTTATTCAACTTTTTTTCTTTTCACCAGATTTTCATTCAACAGTCTCTATTCTCTATAAATATGGATCCTTTTTTTTTTTTATTTCTTCATCACTTCCATTTTATTCTTCCATCTTTCAAGAGCTTAGAGAGAGAGGGAGTGATCTAAAGAGAGAGAAGGGGAAAAGAAGAAAAAAAAATGTGTAGGAAAATTTCAAGGTTTCGGTAAGGAATTTAGTATATTTTTTAACATTTTAAAAAGTATGAAGTTGTGTTTTGTGCTTGCATGTTTTGTGTTTAATAGTTCCTATAAAGTGATTTGTTCTTGATTTCAAGCATGTTATGTGATTTATAGGTACTTGATTATTTTCATATAAATTAAATAACATGAATCCGGTAATATTGTCTAAAAAATATAACAAAAAAAGAAAGAGAAAAGAGAAGGGGAATGAGCCTTAATGGTTCAAAAAATATATGTATTTGTATTGACATGCATAATGCATCAAGCATCTCGTTAGGCTTTTTATCTCTGAGAGATTTTTGTTTCTCCCTCCCCCATCTAGTTTGAAAAGACGTGAGAGAACCGCTCTTTGTGGATGATGACGTACCTTCTGACGAGAGTGGTGATGTAAATATCTGTTAGGGGTAACCTTTGGCTAAGTACTTGTGACATCCTAAATGCTAATTAAGGCATGTGGGTGTCAGATACAGAACTAGAATTACGAGTACATGATAAAAATTACATACAGCGGAGCAAATTAATACAAATCCCTTATAAATATACGAGTTCAAATTTCATACATATAACTGAGGTCATAAGTGACTGCAAAATATAATAGCAAAATATAAAAGAAGGTTACTTCTTTTACTATGTTATTGGACTCATTAGAGTGCAGAAACGATCATGCACTCAAGATTTGTGGATCCACAGGATCCTCATAAACTTCAATGGGTAGGTTTGCTGATCGTTCATCATTCTCTTCTTTATCTAGGAGGGAGGCATGGAAAGAGTGAGTTCTATATGCTTAGTAAAGAAAACAAGTTTTAAATAACATCATAAGTCATATCGGCTTGTACCTACGCTTCATCGTGAGGAATGATATGAGAAGGGTCAGGGCGGTACTTTCTGAGCATGGAGATGTAGAAAACATCATGTAGACCCACAAACATACATCATGCCAGATAATATATAAAATCAAATAAATCATGAAATGCTCATATTTTCGTGTCATACTTCGCAAAGTCATTACAATTTCCATCTCTGAAGGTAGATACAGATTTCTAACTACCAAAGTGGAATAGCCAGATCAAATACAGATATGACAATTTGTTTAGGCCTATTTCTAGCTAGCCAAACCATGGAACGATCTACGAATATAGCCGTACCAACCATAGTGGCCCTATTAGATATCTACAATCACAACAGTACTTAGTCAAGCATGACCCTTAATAAATATTCGTGTTACCACTCTCGTTAGAAGGTACGTCGTCATCCACTGGGAGTGATTCTCTTACGTCTTTTCAGACCAGATGGGGGAAGGAGAAACAAATACCCCGAAGGGATAGGGGAACAGATACTCCTCAAAGATAAAAAGTCTAACGAGACACTTGATGCAATATGCATGTCAATATAAACATATATTTCAGACCATTCATGTTTCATTTCACTTTTCTCTTTTCTTTTCGTTTTCTTTTTATTCTTTATTTTTAGTAGGCAGTAATACCGACTTCATATTATATTTTATTTTATGCAAATCATCAAGTGTCTAAAATTCACATAGCATGCTTGAAAACAAGAACAATTCGAGTTATCTGAACTATAAACACAAGGTGTATAAGTAGGCAAAATCACAATCATCATGTTTAACAATTTATTTTATCTAAAAATATCCCTTAAGACCTTGAAATAAATACTAAATTTCTTACCAAAACCTTGATGTTTTCTCCTTTACCATTCCTCTTTTCTTTTCATCCTTGTCTCACTAGGTTACTCTCTCTCTCTCTCTTTCTCTCTCTAAGTTTAAAAAAATGAAAGAATGGAAGTGTAGGGAAGAATGGGGTGGGAATGCCTATTTATAGAATTTTGGAACTATCATATTCACATAAAGTGGTGAAATTCAGTGAAGAGAGAGAAGAAAAAGATGTTCGACATGAAAAACGAGGGAGGAAGGCCTCCTCCACGGTAGTAGTAGCACGTCGCCCAAGGTAGTGATAGTGCAATGCTCGAGGCAGCAAAGCCCCGACTGGCACGCTGCATGCTAGCTTGCTAGCACACAGGCCTCCTTCTGCATTCGTAGTGCCTAAGCGTGCTGAGCGCCGTGCTTGCTGGCCTTCTGCGCGCAGGCCCCAAACGGGCAGGGCCTATTCGCGTCCACAGTGTGCGACACCAATCCGCGCGTGAGTTGACGCATAGTTGGCCCGCCTATGCGCAACAAGACACTTGCAAGACCCGTCCTTGTGTTGTGCGTGTGTGTATGTAGATGGGATGTGTGCGCTATGCGCATGTCTCGCGGCTACTGTGGCGGGTAGCTTTGTTTCCCTGTAGGATTTTTCCCGTAGGATTTCTTCCCATTTTGTTGTTTTTTCAATTTTTCTCAATTTTTAAAAATTAATTTAAATAGGTTAAATGTAAAATTAAATAAAAAATAATAATTAAAAATCAACCAAATTTATAAATTACGATAAATAATAAGCAGTGTAATTTAAATGAGTTTAATGTTTCCAAAGGCTCGAACAGTTAGGATTTTCCAAATTAATTAAGCACAATGATGTTTGGAGTGTTACATCTCCCCCACCTTAAAAAATTTTGGTCCCTAAATTTTTCTTGAACAAGTCTGGATACTTCTCCCTCATCTCACTCTCCAACTCCCACATGGCTTCCTCTAGGGTATGATGCTGTCATTATACCTTTACCATGGGAATCGTCTTGTTATGCAAGACCTTATCGGTCTATCCAAGAATCGCCACTAGAAGCTCCTCATAAGTCATGTAGGCTAGTACCTACACCTAATCGCAAGGAATAATATGAGAAGGATCAGGGTGGTACCTCTTAAGCATCGAGACATGAAAGACGTCATGTAGACCCGTAAACTCTCAAGATAGAGAGAGACGGTATGCCACAGGTCCAATGTGCTCGATGATCCAAAATGGTTCCACATAACAAGGGCTCAACTTCCCTCTTTTCCCAACTTTCCCTTACAGGGAAAAACTTTGAAGAAGCCTTGATCTTCCATGGCAAACTCCAAGGGTCGCCTACGATTATTGGCGTAACTCTTATGACAGCTCTGGGTAATGGCCAACTTCTTGCAGATGATGGTGACCTTCTCAATGGTCTCTTGAACAAAGTTTGATCCTAAACGGAACTGGTTTCCGACTTCACTCCAACAAGTAGGAGAACGGTAAGGCCTTCAATACAGTGCTTCATACGGGACCATGCTGATGCTAGAATGATAACTGTTATTATAAGCAAATTCACAAAGGGGAAGATACTCATACTAGTTATCACCAAAGTCAAGGGCACAAGCACGTAACATATCTTCTAATGTCTAGATTGTACATTCTAATTGACCATCCATTTGGGGATGATAAGCGGTACTGAAATACAATCCAGACCCTAGAGTTTCCTAGAAGCTGTCCCATAAGTGGGAGGTAAACTGGGGATCACGATCGGACACAATGGATGAGAGAACACTAGGAAGTCGAATAATCTCATCAACACACAGGCGGGCTAACTTGTTGGTGGAGTAAGTGGTTCTGATGGGCAAAAAATGGGCAGTCTTAGTCAGTCTATACATGATGACTCAGATAGGGTTTTGACCAGAACAAGTTTTAGGTAATCTTGTAACAAAATTCATGGTTACATGTTCTAATTTCCAATTAGGAATCGGAAGACCTTGTAACAAATTACCAGTTCTCTGATGTTTTGCCTTAATCTGCTGGCAAGTAAGGCATCGAAAGACGTAGTCAACTATATCCTTCTTTATTCCTTGCCACCGATACTGACGCTTCAAGTCCCGGTACATTTTGGTACTTTCGGGATGGATGGATAGCTTATAAGCATGGGTGGTCTTGAGAACATCCACCCTTATAGTAACGGGGACACAAATTCAGTTATGGAATCTGAACAGTCCATCATTTGAAATCCTAAAATCAAGATATTCATCATAAGTGAACTTCCCTAGATTCTTAGGGAGTTCCAGGTATGTGGATTAGGCTTCCGAGATTTTCATAAAGAGATCTGACAGAGCTTGGATTTAGGCAAGATAGGTGCCTTTGCCATAATAGCTAAGGTAGGGAGACTGCATAGCGTCCATCAATTTCCAACTAGAAGCAATGGTTTGAGCCAACACAGCAGACTCCTTTCAGCTTAGTGCATCAGCGGCCATATTTCCTCTCCCGGAGTGATAGATGATCTTGCACTCATAGTCCTTCAGAAGATCCATCAAACGCCTCTGTCTCTAGTTTAACTCCTTCTGTGAAAAGATGTACTTTAAACTCTTATGGTCAGTATAAATCTCAAAGGTCTGATCATACAGGTAATGACGCCATATCTTCAGGGCAAAGATAATGGCTGCAAGCTCTAGGTCGTGGGTAGGGTAGTTCCACTTATGAGGTTTTAATTGTCGGGACCCATAGGTGACTAATTTACTATACTGCATCAAGACACACCCAAGCCAATATGAGATGCATCACAGTAGACTTGAAATCTTTTCGTATTATCGGGGAGGATCAACACAGGAGTACAAGTGAGACGATGCTTCAATTCCATGAAGCTTTCACTACACTCATAATTCCATATGAATGGTACCCCCTTTCGGGTAAGTCGGGTCAGTGGGGTGGCAATCTTAGCGAATCCATTAATGAACCGTCAGTAATAACCTGCTAAGCCAAGGAAACTATGTACCTCAAGTCCACGAAAACTCCTTCACTCGAAATTACATGTTTGAGAAAGGTAACTCGATCAAATCAGAGAGAGCATTTGCTCAGTTGGCGTACAGTTAGTTCCAGTGAAGAGTCTCCAATACTTCAATCAAGTGCATTACATGTTCTTCAAGGCTCTTAGAATACACTAGGACGTCATCAATAAAAACGATGACGTATTGATCTAGTGCATGCCAAAAAATTCTGTTCATTAAGTCCATGAAGGTTGTAAGAGCATTGGTTAATCCGAACGGCAGTACCCTGAACTCGTACAAACTGTACTTATACCAGAAGACAATCTTCAAAATATCTTCTTCTTTGACTCTCAACTAGTGGTATCCTATCCTAAGATCGATCTTAGAGAAGACCGTGGCTCTTTATAGTTGATCAAAGAGGTCATCGATCCGAGGTAAATGGTACTTACTTTTAACGGTCACTTAGTTTAGTTCTCGGTAGTCCACACAGAGTCTGAGGGAACCATCTTTTTTCTTCATGAACAACACTGGAGAACCCCAAGGAGAATGGCTAGGGCGAATAAACTTTCGGGTAATAAAGTCAGAAAGCTGATATTCTAGCTCTATTAGCTCAGCACGACTCATACGATAGGTAGCCTTTGAGATTGGTTGGGTTCTAGGTAGCAATCCACTTAAGAACTCTACTTCTTGCGAGGGAGGAAGACCAAGAAGTTCGATAGGAAAGACGTCTAAAAAGTTACAAACAATTGGTATGGTAACACAATCAACACACATATTCCTATTCGTTCAATGATTAGGAAAATAATAACAAAAATTTTATTCCTTTTTCAAATACCGTAAAGAAACAATTTTACTTTCACAATCGATTATATCTCTATACTTTTCTAACTAGTCCATTCTTAATATAACATCAAATCTTATAAAATTAAATAGTATCATATTTACAAATACCTCTATTTCTGAAGCTTTTATCCTACAGTCTTTATATACACAATGAGCCTCTAGTAGTCCCCTAGAGGGAGTTTCTATCATTAATATTTCTTCCAAAGGTTTTGGTCTAAAATCAAGATTACAAACAAATGTACGGAAAATAAAAGAGGGAGTAGCACATGTATCGATTAAAGCCTTAAATGAAATGTCATGAATAAAAAACATACCCTAGATAAGAACAGGAGTAGGAAGAGCACCTAGTTCATCTAAGTGGCACATGTAACCTTGTGCTCTAGGTTGGGCTGCATCCTTTGGTCACTGGGGGCAGTCCTTTATAAGGTGTTGGATGCTTCTGCACCAATAACAGGCATTATTGATACGTTGACAGGGTAGGTCACCATGCGAGCGACCACAATGCTGACAGGGTTAGGTCGGGTAGGTTGAACTGTAGGTGGAGGCAAAGCAAGGGGAAGGGCAACTCTAGTTTGTTTATTAGGGTGGCTACTTACTGGGTCAGGTAATCTCCTCCTAAGCTACTGAGATTGTTGTTGGGTACGGACTTGGGCATTGCATTAGTGTTTGGCCAAGATGAAATATTCAGCCAATTGGGAATGTTCAAGCACTTCTGTATACGAGCTGGGTCTTAGCATCATGACCTGGTCATAAATGTCAGCACAAAGGCCCTTGAGAAACTTCCTAGCTTTTCGGCTCTCAGGGGGCCCAATTAGAGAGGCAAACCTAGACAGTTGAACAACATGGGCTGCATACTGAGCAATCGTCAGACTCCTTTAGCGAAGGTCCTAAAATTCCTCCTTTTCTCGGACATAGGCAAGAGAAAAAAATTATCAAAGAATGCATCCATGAAAACTTTCCAAGTAGTAGATGTGACATCCCAAGTGCTAATTAAGGTAAATGGGTGTCAGATATAGATTCAGAATAACAAGTACATGATAAAATTGATGTACCGGAACAAAATCATTATAAATCCCTTACAAATATAAATGAGTTCCAATACACACATATACTGAAGCCAAAAGTGGCTGTAAAATATAAAAAAAACAAAACATAAGGGCCACATCTTTCACTATGCTATTGGACTCATCAGAGTGCGGGAACAGTCATGCACTCAAACTTGTAGGTCAGCCTGCAGTTTTTCACTTTCTTCTTCATCTATGGGACATAGAAAGAGTGAGTTTCATATGCTCAATAAAAAACAGTATAAAATTAACATTGTAAGATTTCAAAAGTTAATTATTTTATCTTACCATTTAATTTCCTCGTTTACCAATCTCACATTATGGAAAACCATTTATTTGTTAAGAAAATGATATGTTAATATAGATAATCAAACATACATCATGCCAGATAATAGAAAAAAACAAATAAATCATGAAATGCTCAGATTTTCGTGTCATACTTCGCAAAATCGTTATAACTTCCATCTCTGAGGGCAGATAAAGATTTTTAACTACCTAAGTCGAATGATCAGATCATATACAGATACGACACTTTGCTCAGGCCCATTTTTGGCTGGAAAAACCATGGTACAATCTATGACCATGGTCGTACCAGCCATAGTGGCCCAAACAGATATCTACAGTCACGACATTACTTAACTACGGGTGACCCCTACAGATAGTGCAATACCACTTTCATTAGAGGGTACGTCGTCATCTACTGGAAGCGGTCCTCTTACATATTTTTAGATCAGATACGGGAGGAAAAAATAGATACCCCGAAGGGAAAGGGGAACAGATACCCCTTAAGAAATAAAAAGCCAAACGAGACACTTAATGTAATATGCATGTCAATACAGATACACTTCGGACCATACAGGCTTCATTCCACTTTTCTCTTTTTTTTTCTTTTCTACTTTTTACTATTACCGATTACATATTATATTTATTACAAGCAAATTCATCAAGTGCCTGTAATTCACATAACATGTATGAAAATAAGAACAATTCAACTTATTTAAAAACAAAGATATACAAAACAGGCAAAATAATAATCATATTAATTTAGTTTATCTAAAAATACTCCTTAACATATCAAAAGAAATACTAGATTCCTTATCAAAACCTTGATATTTTCTCCTTCATTGTTTTCCTTTCTTTCTTTTCTTCTCTCACTAGACTACTATATCTCTCTCTCTATACCTTTGAAAAATGGGAGAATGGAAGTTTGGAGAGGAAGGGAAGGAGGAAGGCAATTTATAGAGTTTTAGAATCGTTGGATTCGCGCCAAGTGGAAAAATCCAGTGAAGAGAGAGGAGAAAAAGATTATTAGCACGAAAAAGATTCTGCACCGTCCGAAAAAGTGGCAGTGCATTGCCTGAGGTGGTAGTGCCTTGACCAGCGCACTACAGGCTAGCCTATAGACTCATAGGCTTCCTGTCACGTGTGTAGGGCCTAAGCACGTTGGGCGCCATGCACGCAGGCCCCTGGCGCACAAGGCCTATCCGCACAGGCCTACTACACGGACAGCGCATACATAGTGTGCAGTACCTGTCTGCGTGCGAGGTGACTCGTGCAGACGGCCCACTTGCCTAGGACAGGATGCACGCAGGTCCTGACCCCGCGTCTTGCACGTGGAACGGAGGTACACGTTTTGCGCCCGTCCCATGCGCGAGTGCTGAGGGCACGCGCGCACAATACCCAACACCTGCGCGGGCTACTTGACTCCCCAGGGGATTTTCTTCCTGATTCGCTGTCTTTTGATTTTTTTTCTCAATTTTCGTATTTAATTTAAATGAGTTAGATTTAAAATTAAATAAAATAAATAAATTAAAATAAAATTAAATAAAAATAAATAAATAAAAAATCAACTAAAGTTATGAATTACGATAAATATTAAGTAGTATAAATTAATTAAGTTTAACATGGCCAAAGGCCCGAATAAATAGGTTTTCAAAATTATTTTAGCATAGTGATGGACGAGGTGTTATACCCCGCATGCAGGCCTCAGGCGTGTAGGGCCTATTTGCATAGGCCTGCTGTGCAAACGGCACGCTCACAGTGTGTGCCACTTGTCCGCATGCAAGGTGATGCACAGACAGCCTGCCTGCGCGAAACAAGACACTTGGAGGCCTATACCCGCTTTGTACGCGCAGAGTGCACGTCCCGTGCGTGCGTGCATGCAGATGGGATGTGTGTGCGTGCGAATGGGACGTGCGCGGTGTGCACACATCCAACGGCTGCTGTGTACGCATGCGTGCGCGCATAGTGCACGACATTTGCGTGGACAGCTCACCGCGGGATTTCTTCTCGTTTTGCTGTTTTTTTGATTTTTTCTAATTTTTTAAAATTAATTTAAATAAGTTAAATGAAAAATTAAATAATAAAAATTAAAATTAAATAAAATTAAATAAAAGTAAAATAATTAAAAATTAACTAGTTTTATGAATTACGATAAATAATATGTAGTGTAATTTAAATGAGTTTTATGCGGTCAAAGGCCCAAACAATTAGGGTTTTCTAAATTAATTAAGCACAATGATGTGTGGGGTGTTACTAAGCGACCACTTTACCATACTGCATCGAAACGCATCCTAAGCTAATATGCGACGCATCGCAGTAGACCTGAAATCTCTCAATGTTGTTAGGGAGGATCAACATCGGAGCAGAGGTAAGACAATGCTTTAATTCCATAAAGCTTTCACCACATTCGTAATCTCAGATAAAAGGTATGCCCTTTTGAGTGAATCAAGTCAACAGGCAGCAATCTTAGAAAATCTGTCGATGAATCACCGGTAGTAACTAGCCAAGCTAAGAAAACTACGTACCTCAACTACATTGGTGGGTGTGTTCCAGTTGATCATCGTTTCAACCTTGGTCGGGTCCACAAAAACTCCTTCACTTGAAATCACATGACCAAGAAAGGAAACTTGATCCCACAAGAAGGAGCATTTCTTAAGTTTAGCAAATAGTTGGTTCCGACGAAGTATCCCCAGCACTTAAGATAGGTGGACTGCGTGTTCTTCCGGGCTCTTGGAATACACTAGGATGTCATCTATGAATAAAATGACATATTGATCCAGTGCATGCCAAAAAATCCTTTTCATGAGATCCATGAAGGCAGCACCTTGAACTTGTACAGGACGTATCTACACTAAAACATGGTCTTCAAAATATCTTATTCTTTGACTCTCAATTTGTAGTATCCCAATATGAGGTCAATCTTAGAAAAGATCGTGACTCCTTGTAATTGGTCAAAAAGGTCATTGATTTGAGGTCGGGATACTTACTCTTTATTGTTACTCGATTAAGTTCTCAGTAGTCTATGCATAGTCTGAGGGAGACATCCTTCTTTTTCATAAATAACACTGGAACACCCCAAGGGGAGTGACTGGGGCAAATAAACTTTTGGTCAAGAAGCTTGAAAAGCTGGTTCTCCAGTTCTGCGAGCTCAGCATGACTCATGCGATAGGTAGGTTTTGAAATTGGTTGGGTTCCAAGAATCAGTTTGATAGAAAATTCTACCTCTCACGGGGGAGGTAGACTAGGCAATTCAATAGGAAAAACTTCTAAAAAGTTGCAAACAATAGGAATGGAGTACATAACAGGATCGACATCCATATTCCTATTTATTCAATCATTAGGAAAATAAATTTTTAATTTTTTTTGGAGTTTGCAAGGTTACAGCTTTACTTTCTCAATTAATAATTGCTCTATATTTTTTCTAACCAATCTATTCTTAAAATAACGTCAAACCCCGAGAAATGTAAGAGTTTTAAGTCTACAAATATGTCTATTTTTGAAGCCTTTATCTTATAATTTTTATATACATAGAGAGCTTCCAATAATCCCCTAGAGGGAGTCTCTATGATTAATATTCTTTTAAAAGGTTCAGGCCTAATATCAAATTTACAACCAAATACACAAGAGAAAAAAGAGTGGGTAGTACCTGTATCGATCAAAACCTTGGCAAAAGTATCATTAATAGAAAGCATGTGTTGGATAAAGACAGGAGTGGGGAGGGCACCAATTTCATCTAGGTGGTACACATGACCCTAGGCTACAGGTTTGGCCACGTCCTTTATAAAATGTTGGGTGCTTCTGCACCGATAAGAGGAAGGATTGATTCACTAACAGGGTAATTCACCATGCGAGTGACCACAATGCTAACATGGTTGGGAAGGTTAGGTAGGCTATCCAGTAGGTGGAGGTAGAGCAGGGAGAAGGGTAACTCGGGTTTGTTTATCGGGGTGGCTACTTACTAGGTTAGCCAATCTTTTTCGGGGTTGTTGGGGTTGTTGTTATTGGGTATAGACTCGAGTAATGCATTGGTGCCTGACTGAGATGAGATCTTCAGCCAACTGAGTGTGTTCTAGCACCTCGGCACATAAGTTGGGTCTTAACATCGTAACCCGATAATAGATATCGGCACGAAAGCCTTTTAGAAACTTTCTATCATTACGACTTTCGAGAGTGACCATTAGAGGAGCAAACCTTGATAATTGGACTACATATTAGGCAACCGTAAGATTTCCTTGGCAGAGATCTTGAAATTCCTACTCTTTTTTCTCTCTTGGACATAAGCTAGAAAAAAGTTATCAAAAAATGAATCCATGAAAACTTCTCAGGTGGTTGGGGTAGGCAAGACTTCTTTCTTAAGTCGCCACTAGTGTTCTACTTCACCAATCAACATCAAAGCTATTAGGGGGTCTTTCTATTCCTCAATTAGGTCTAGGACAGAGAAAAGCTTCTCTATCTGCAGGATCCAGGCTTTGGCTATTAAGGGGTCAGGGCCACCTTCAAAGTGTGGCAGTTAAGTTTTATAAACTCTACCATGTTGTGAGGGATAGACCTTTCAATTGTTCAGTATTTCGGGGTAGGATGTTGACAAGGGTTAGCTTAGTTCTGTCCCACAGCTTCAGTCAATCCTTGGATAGCTTGAAAGAGTTCAGTAAACTCAGCCCTGGTCGGATGGTCCTAGGCCTCAGATCTTTCGATACGTTTTACAGAAGGTCTCCCTTTTGTCATTCTTATATAAAAGAAAGTAAGACACGAGTTGGTGGTCTAATTCGAAAAAGATGACTTATTTTTCCTAGACATTCATAGGGGTCTTTTCTACCTACCGCCTCAGTTATAAGGGATTTAATATGCGTAATTGCTCTGATACCATATGTGACATTTCAAATGCTAACTAAGTCATAAAGGTGTCAGATATAGAAACAGATTACAAGTGCATGATAAAATTTTATTCAGTGGAGCAAATTATTACAAATTTCTTACCAAAACATATGAGTTCCAATTACATATATACATAACTAAGAACAGAAGTGGCAAAATATAAAATATCAAGATACAAAAGGGCCACTTCTATCAATATGCAATTAGACTCATCAGAGTGCGGGACAAGTCATGTACTCAAGGTTTGTGGATCCACGGGATCTTCATAGACTTCAAGGGGTAGGTCAGAGTGCGTGGTCCTATTAGATATTCTATAGTCACGACAACATTTGGCCAAAGGTAACCCCCTAATAGATATTCGCATCGTTGCTCTTGGCAGAGGGTATGCTGTCATCCACAGGGAGCGGTCATCTCATATTATCTTTTCAAACCAGATAAGGGAGGGAGAAATAGATACCCCTCAAAGATAAAAAGCCTAACGAGACACATGATGTATTATGTATGTCAATATCATATATATATATATATATTTTAAGACCATTCAGGCTCATTCCCCTTTTCGTTCTTTCTCTTTTCTTTTTCTTGTTATATCTTTCAGGTAAATATCTCAGATTCTTATTATTTAATTTACATGCAAATCACCAAGTGCCTATAAAATCACATAGCATGCTTGAAATCAAGAACAATCACTTTATTAGAACTACTAAACACGAAAAATGTAAAACACTAGCAAAGATTTCATAATTTTAATTTTCTAGAAATACTCTTTAAGATGTTTAAGGAAATATTGAATTCCTGACCGAAACCTCAAAGTTTTCCTACACCATTCTTCATCTTCATTTTTTCTCTTTCTCTCTCTAGATAACTCCCTCTCTCTCTAAAATCTTGGAAGATGGAAGAATAGAAAGGAAGTGATGAGGAAATGGGAGGAAAGGTCCCAATTTATAGAAAATACGGACCGTTGGATTTGCTCCAAGTGGCGAAATCCAGTAAAGAGATAGAGAGTTGAGTGGAAGATGATCAATTTGATGTGACGCGATGGCGGGGCAAAAAATGAAGGAAAACTTCCTCCATCGGCACAGCTCACCACCTAAGGCAGCGGCACCACCAAAGGTGGTGCACGATGCCTAAGGGAGAAACGATGCACTGTCCGAGGTGGCAGTGCATGTTGCCTAGGCAGGTCGCACGCAGTAGCCCTACTCGCAAGCCCTAGGCACGTAGGCCTATCCGCGCAGGTCTACTGTGCAGACGGGGCATGCACAGTGCATAACTGCCTGGCCATGTCCGCGTGTGATGCCACACGTGCGTACAGTGCACACGTCATGTGCTTGGTTGCGCACACAGCGAGTGGTGCACGTGCAAGCGAACCTCTCCCATGGGATTTTTCCCCCTTTTTTTGTTTTCTCCTAAAAATTATTTTTAATAAAAAAAATAATGTATAAAAAATTAGAATAATAAAATAAAAATAATTATAATAGATAAAATTAAATAAAAATCAAAATAAAAATAAAATAACAAATTTGGCATAAAATTAAAATTATGAGTTTAAATCACGAATTATAATATAAAGTTGTGAAATAAATTTAAATGAGTTCAGGTTGTCTTAAGACCCGAATAAATAGGGGTTTTCTAAAGACAAGTTTGGCGTGGTGGTGAGCGGGGTGTTATAGAGTGTGTTGGCCCTGTGGCTTATCGTATTGCTTTGCCATATGAGTTCATGGATCTACATGATGTCTTCTATGTCTTCATGCTTAGGAAGTATCATCACAATCCTTCTCACATCATTCTGCATCAACGACTTCCAATTCATTTAGACATATCCTACGCGGAGTATCCTGTTGAGATCCTTGATATAAAGGAAATGGTCCTAAGGAACAAGGGAATTCCTATGGTAAAGGTGATGTGGTGATACCATTCTCCTGAAGAGGTTATGTGGGAACTCAAAGATGAAATGCAGGATAAGTATCCTGATCTATTTTAATTTTTAAATTTGGAGGACCAAAGTTTTGTGAAGAGGGGAGGATGTGACACCCCTGAACCTTTTATTTATCGAATGTAACATTTTATTGTGTTTTAAATTTCTAATTTAGCATTTAAAATATTAAAGGTGTTTTACATCGGATGCTGTATTTTCTTTTATGTTTATTTTAAATTTGACATTCAAAAATTTTAATTCGGCATAATTTAAAATTATTATTTTAAAAGAAAACAAAAAAAATGGAAAATGGACCTGCGAATAGGCCTCGTTGGAAATGTCATGGGGTATGCACCCAGTCATGCGAGCCTGCATGCCAGCTAGTTCGCGAGTCTACGTGTAATGTTCGTGCACGCGCATATAGCGCACGTCCCATTACTGCACAACTATAGCATACATGGAATAGTGCGCACACTTATAGTGCATGTGGAATAGTGCGCACACCTGCAGCACTCGTTCCATCATTGTGTGCCTGCAGTGCACGTCCCATTGGTGTCACATCAGCCTGCCACTCACATGTTGTATGTCTGCCATTCACATGCTATGCCGCCTGCATGTCGTCCCATCGCAGACAAGCTATTATATTTGGCTGTTGTGCACGCCACCTCACGGACATGTTGTCCCGTCTGCTGCATGCCCCATGGCCCGACCACCACATGGCATGCATACACATCATGAGGCAATGGCTGGTTGGCCGATCAATGACCATTAACCATTCCCCACGTGGCTATTTAGAGCCCATTTTTCTTCTTTTCTCCTCCATTTCTTCATTTTCCTTCTTCTTCTTCACTTGGCTGAGACAGAGAGAAAGAGAAACTAGAGAGAGAAAAAAACTTGTGAGAGACAGAACTAAGGATACCTGAGAAGCTTTCCTCATTCACACAATAAGCTTTCTTTTTTTCTTCTTTATTATTTTTTTTTTCACTAAGACTTCCAAGAGCTCACCCTGAAGCTCTTCCTTTCTTTATATTATCATAAATCTTTATAAAAATATAGGGGTTGCGGAGTAACCTTCCTTCTCCTTCAAACTACAAGTAACATCATTTTTAGAACCCGAAAGCTTGAAGGTCTAAGTAAGGATCTTGGTAGTTTCACATACTCTCTTATTATGTTTTCTAGATTTTGAAAATATTTAAAAGGTAATTATATTTCATGATTGTTTGGTTTGTTTTCATACATGCAATGAACATTATTTCAAGAAAATATTTTATTGAGTATTTGATGGAATTTGAGTGTTCTGTCTTTGAATTTTATGTGGATATGACAACACATGGTTAAATTGACTCATGGAAATGAAATAAATTGTTTTAAATGGTACACCATGTGTGCATGTTGGGCCCGCTTCCTCACTTTTGGGTGATGGCCGAGAGGGTTATCTAATCAGGCCTTGGCTCGAGAAGGTAACCCAATGGCCCAATCTAGGTTGATGGGCCCAAATGGGCTGAGTTTTCGTTAGTGGACCCCCACAGGTCTGGTTTAAGTGTGTTGGTCCCCCATTGAGCCGAGTCAATTAATCAACCCCCTTCCAAGTCAAGTTTTGGTTAATGGGCCTTGTTAAGTTTGAGTTATTTAACAGGCCCCAGTTTGGTCCTGGTTCGATGATAGGATTTAGTAGGTCAGTGTGATTAGGAAAAGGGTAGGTGTTAGGACGAATGAAGGACCCAATGGTTTAAACTGAATGTTCTGAACTGTGAATTTGAGTGTGACTTAGAAAGGTTAAGAAAAGTTAAAAAAAAAATTGAAATCTGTTTTGACCATTATTAAATATGACTGAAATTGACTATTGGTGAACTGCTCTGTTGCATATCACACCCTCTCTTATTCAAAGTGTCTAGAGCACACATTCACTTAAACTTAAAAAATTAACCTTTCATTAACATAGAGTGCACAGAAGTGTTACATCTCTTGAAACATGTACATCATATACATACATACGAGGCTCTAAAATTTTTCTTGTTTCACAATACAAAAGTACAAACCTGTAACCTGATCTCAGAGTCTAACTTCTCAACATCTCTTCTATATCACTTACTATTTTGTAGCATAATTCTCACTATCTGAAAAATGATGGAGGAGTGAGATACACCATCCCAGTAAGCAAATATTATGAAACACAACTAATACATGAAATATATATAGCTTTCACACACATCAAAATGTATATATCTTATAAACTTTCCCAAAAATATATTCACTTTCACTGAAAACATATGCACAAAACTAAAATAAGAATCACGATTAATAAAACACATTGCTACATTGAACAATGAGCTAAACTCTCACATGTACTAGATCACTTAGCAAGTACAGTACGCCATATTTTACAATGAGCCACATGACCCAAAATCAGAAAACAAATGCTTTTTGCTACATTATACAATGAGCTCCACTACATCATTATTATGGAGGGCTATTAATGTCTTCATATTGCCAGCATGCTAGGCACATTGTGACAGTACAAATGCTTATTAAGGTATGATGGTGCCAAATATAGAAACAGATTACTAGTGCATAATAGTTAAATGTATGCAGTGGAACAATTTATTACAAATCCTTTACAAAACTTATGAGTTCCCAATTACATATATATAACTGAGGGCAGAAGTGGCAACAAAATACAAAATATCAAAATACAAAAAGGGCCACTTCTATCATTATGTAAAAAGACTCATCAAAGTGCGGGACAAGTCATGCGCTAAAAAAAGTTTATGAATCCACGGGATCCTCAAAAACTTTAAGGGGTAGATTAATGATCGATTCCTCACTATCTTCCTCATCTAGAGGGGGGGGGCATGGAATGGAGTGAGTTCAATACATTCAATAAGAAAAATAATATTTAAATAATATCATAAGATTTTAAAGGTAATTAAAAGTATCATCATTATTTACCATCAACAGTCATATTAGGATCCTTTATTAAATTATGAAAATGGTTTATTTTATTAAGGAAGTCACCAATTCATCATATCATATCAATCAAATATATCATGCTGAAAATAAAAAAAATCAAACAAATCATGATACACACTATTTTTTGTGTCATTCTTCGCGAGTCGTTCCGACTTCCATTTATTGAGGACAATACGTATTTCTGACTATCCATGTAGAATGACCAATTCGTTTAATTTATAACAGCAATTTAAGGCTTGCCAAACCAACAACACATTTATGGCTTGCCAAATCATGACATAAGCTATGACCACGGTCATGCCAACCATAGTAGTCCTACATGTTAACTATGACCACAGTCGTACTTCGCCAAAAGTGATTCCTATAATCATATCATGTTACCACTCTCTTTAGAGAGTACACTATCATCCATAGGGAGCAATCTTTCTATGTCTTTTTAGACCAAATGGGGGGGAGAAATAGAAACCCCTCAAAGATAAAAGCCTAACGAAACACTTTATGAATTATGCATACAAATACTGATACATATTTCTCATGCCTATACATTATTTAATCATTTTTCCACCATCAATAGTATCACATATCAATATTTATTTCGAGCATCAAATCATATAAATTACACATGCAATTTAATAAGTTCATATATGATCATAAAGCATGCATTATCACATAAAATTTCTTCATTTAGGCATAAAATTCAACCATGCAAATCATAAATTTAAACTTCATTAATTTTCATTCTATAAATGCTTTTTAGGATGTTTAAAAGTAAATGCTAAATTCCTTACCAAAACCTCGATGTTTCTTATAATTTTTCTTCTTCTCCTCTCCTCTCTCTCTAGATCACTCCCTCTCTCTCTAAGCTCTTAGATGATGGAAGAATGGAATGGAAGTGATGAGTAAATGGTGAAGGGACGATCCCTATTTATAGAAAATGAGGACTGTCATATTTGCACCAAGTGGTAAAATCTGATGAGGAGAGAGAAATTTAATGGAAAAGATGTGATGTGATGACTAACGGATGTGACCGACAAATCGAAGATGTGGCATGATGGTGACATAAAAAATGGAGGCATGCCGCCCAAATGATGGTGGCACGTCACCCAAGCGATGGCTTCATGCCACTTAAGCTGGCGGTAGCACACCACTTGGGGGCAGCACATGCTGCCCAAACGAGGCACGCACAGACCTTGCCTGTCTCGTGCGTAGGCCCTACAATGAGTAAGGCACTGCGCGCAGGCTCATCCACGCAGGCCTACTGTGCGCAGGCCCATGTGCATAGGTCTACCACGCGGATGGCGCATGCACAGGGCTCCCGAAGTCGCGCCCGTCTCCGTGCAATGGGATGCTCGCGCAAACCATGCCTCATGCTTCGCCCAGACGGGACGTGCACACAGTGGGCACATCCTGCGCTGACATTGCATGTGCATGCGCGGGCAGCGTGTGGAGTCCATGCGGGCGGGATCTTTCCTACAGGATTTTTCCACCTTTTCTCTGTTTTTCCTTAAATTTATATTAAATAACAACTATAATATAATTTTTCTTAAGACAAAATAAAATAATAAATTTTAAGAATTATTTAATTAAATAAAATATGAAATTTAAAATACGAAATATGATATTCATCCCAAAAATTAAAATTACAAAATATTAAGGAGTTTAAGCAGCCTTAGGGCCTAAATAAATAGGTGTTCACATTATAAATTAAGCAAAAAAGTTTTTCGGGTGTTACACACATACTTAATACTTAAGACTTCCCCATACACCCAAAAATGGAATGATTATGTATGAGTTCACACTTATCACTTTCTTACTACACTAAAAAATGCCCACTACACCATAAAATTGAATGGTTATGTTGGGGCACACTGAAACCTACCATCATGCAGGTGCTTTCAGAACAGCTCGCCTCAATAACGAGTGATGTACACTTTTCAAAATCCATTTTCAAAGCACATGGGCAAAATAACATTCAAAAATACGTATACAACACTGATGAAAAGACTTAATAATTACATAGCCATGCAATCACAATATCTACTTACCTCAGGTCCGATGCAGTCAACATATGCTCTCTCTATTTTAACTGTCTCCCTTATAATTTCCTCGATTTTCTCTAGCCACTCTGGGAAAATCTCCCCTTATAAATGCTGTAATTTTATCTTTTTACTCAGTTAGAGTCTCCTCTTATATTTCTTCAAATTCCTACAAAACTTTCGGTAGCATCTCCATTTAAAATTGTCACCATTTAACACTAAAAAATGTTCTCATTATAGGTAAATTAATTTCCTTGAATAGAAACTCGAAACTACATACCTTGCAAAAGATGCTATTTTAACTCTAGTAGAGTCCTGACTTAATTTGTAAGCTTTTTCTCTCGTAACTACGGTAGAGTTCTGAATGTTTTTGAGTAATACAATGAAAAGCATCTAAGGAAAATGCCAAACATGATAAGTGTGCTAAAAAATACTAGTCATATTCTTACTGATGAATAACAGGTCTATGTTGTTATTTGTTCCTTGCCCCAAAGTTAGGAACATATGAAGATCCACCTAACCCATAATGAAGGCATTAAATCACTTAAAGATTTCATGAGACACTTAGAGGTAGAAGAGGATCGAATTAAGGACAATAAGTTAAGTATTGATGTGTACATAACCAGTTTTAGCTCATAAGGTGCTGGGGGACATTAGTACAAGTTCCATGATGGATCCTAACAAAAGGGAAAAGGGGCTTTCAAAGCCAATAAGAAAAGAAAGTTTCACCAAAAAGGGAAAGGAAAACGTCTTTTTAAGAAGAAAAATATAATAAAGGTGAAATGTTATAACTGTGGCAATAAGGGACATTTTGCACACGATTGCAGTGAGGCCAAAAAGGTAAAAAAAACATGTCTGCATGTGTGAGTACAATTTTTGTTTTTGGTTATGTCATCCTTTGTGGACTGTAGACTTAGCAACCACAGACCATATAATAAATGACATAAATTCCTTCGTAGAATTCTGACACATTTCGCATGGAGCACGATGGATAAATATTTATGAAACAATTTAAAAGTGGAGGTAAAGGATGTTGGTACATGTAAGTTGGTGGTGCATGAAGGTTGAACCCTATTCTTACATGATGTGCTGTTCGCTCCAAAAATCCACATAATTTAATTTATCTTGGTTTTACTTAAACCTTTTTTCAATTTAAACTTTAAACCTAGTGGTGAAGCTTGTATTTAGGAACAAACTATTGTGAACATGGTTAGTTTCTAGATGTTTTTATTGTTTTAGATGTTGATTATAGTTTTTCTAAAGTTACTTTTTCTTTATTTACATCTTCTAACAGTGTTAGAATTGATGTGAATGTTTGGCATGTTAGACTTAGTCACATTGGTCAACAACGAATGAATAGATTAGCCAAAGAGGGCTTACTAGGAAATATAAAAAAAGTAGAATTGTGTATTTGTGAGCATTGTCTAATTGGAAAAATAACAAGAAAACCATCTAGAAAAGTTGTAAGAGCAAATACTCTATTGCAACTAATTCATTTTGACATATGTGGTCCAATGAATGTGAAGGCAAGACATGGTATTGTTTATTTTATCACATTTATAGATGATTATACCTTATTCAGTTATGTCTATTTGATATCTCACAAGTATGAAGCTTTTAGTTGCTTCTAAATATATAAGAATTTAGTTAAAAAATTAATTAGACAATAAAATAAAAGCTTTAAGAACCGATAGAGGACGAGAATATTTATCTAATCAATTTAGAGAATTTTGTTATAAAATGGGAATAGAACATCAGTTAACTATTCTAACAACACTACAACAGAATGAAGTTGCAAAAAGAAGAAATTGAACCTTTCTTGAAATGCTTAAATCTATGATGGCACAAGCTAATTTGATAATTACCTTTTGGGGTGATGCATTAATCTACCACATATATCCTTAACCGTGTACCCTTAAAATCAGTTACCACCACACCATATGAGTTATGAATTAACAAAAAACCAAACTTAAGTTTTCTAAGACATTGGGGTTGTGCCGCATATGTTTATGAATCTTCCCATAAATATGAAAAAGTAGGTCCAAGAGGGAAGAAGGGTATCTTTATAAGATATTTCAAATAATAAAAAGGATATGTGTTCGTAGGCACACAAAAAAATGATCATGTAACTGAATTTGAATCACGAGATGTCACATTCTTAGAGAATGATTTTTTTAAAAAATGTGAGATAGGTCAAGACTTATCTCTATATGAAACTCAATATTCAAACTGTTTCCACCCCACAAATACAAATGGACCCCACTATATTTGAGGGGGATTGATATGAGATT
>NW_019011344.1:0-13545 GCF_000150535.2 Carica papaya | reverse complement strand
CAAATATTATGTCCACATCTTCCCGAAAGAAATCATCCCGGCCTGCTCAGTTTAGTGGGGGTCTTCCTCTCCTCATCTCTCTACACCTGCATTTCATAAGGAATGGTTGAGTAACGGTTTATCGGTGAATATTTCTCTAAACATTATTGTGTAAGGGATGGGTCTGGGGAACGCGGCTCTGATACCAACTGTAACGGCCCCGAAAATTTAGAATGAAATATGTGTATTAAGAATGTCAAATGCGGAAGCGTAATAAAAATTTTGATTAACATCCCTTACATAAAAACCAAAAACGTGCTCAAAATATAAAAGAACAAACTAACTAAAAGAGAGATACTCGAGAATAAGAACTATAAATATAACTACAGAGTCTTTAGGAGTCCCCTTCGCCGTCTTCCTGCGGAACGGGCTCGGGAACAATGTCTTCCTGATCTGAAATGGTTAAATAAGGAATGAGCTACACCAGCCCAGTAAAGACATCACACTATCTCACCGCCACGGAGGTAAAGGTGGGTAGAAAACACAAAAAAGACCAATAGAGTATAATTTATAATAAACTCGTTTATTAACATAAAAACCTTTACTGTCCACTTACCTCGGTGAGATCCATAAAACAACATATGAAAGCAATAACATTATCATCATCTCATCAAAAGATATGAACTGTATGACATAATACTTACCACGCCTTTGTATTTTAATCATTAAACAACACATTTTCCTCATTTACCAGCCTACTAGTATCCATGGGGATCCATAGGGGTCCCGCTACCCGTGAACCCTTAACATTTATATCCTGATTTCAGAGCCGTCACCATACCCCGTCCGGTATGGGCGCCAAAACACATAAGGTCTCCATACCCTGTCCAGTATGAGAGACCACGTTCCTGGTAGGGTTCCTTACGGACCCGGTCCGTCCACCATCTCCCAGGATATCTAGTCAGGCTAGTCCACATTATCCACTTATTAATTCACATAACCTTTTTGCCCTTTTTCTTGGTTTCAATCATCCACACACACACATGTAAACCAGTAATAGACACCAAACAAGACAACATAGTACTGGATTCATCATCATACAAACTATAATAAAAGAAACCATGATTCATACATACGAGACCATAACGTAATTACCTCAAACATCATGCTGCATTTAATAATAAAAATTAAATCAAACAATAACAGACCAACACAGTATCAGACTCGGGCTCCATTGGCAACCTTAATCAATTATACATTTATAAAGTCACACAGTACAGTTTAATTATTTATTTAGCTTTAATACCGTGATAGGAAATAGGGTGAGGGGTCCTTACTTGTTTCGGGGTCTGAATACGATTCTACAGTGCGCCTACAGGCTGTCCCTAATTTTCCCTGAATTTTTTCCGGGAAACTGCAACGCACTACTAGTACCTGCATGTGCCCCAAAAAATCTCAAATTAGACCTAGGGCCCCTTTCGGCCAATATCGCAATTCCGGCACGGCGGCTCCGCCGTGCTCTGGGGACGGTGCCGCCGCAAACGGAGGCGATTCGTCTCGGGTTGGCCGTTTTCGGCCACGCTTGCATCGGTCCCTGCGATAGAACAACCCTAGGGCCCTCAGTGGGCCGAAAAATTAAAACTTACCGACGGTGGTGCTCTCGGGTGCGGCGGCTCCTCCGGCGTGAGTCGCATTTTGATGATTGGCTCTGATCAACCTGTAGAGAAAAAAATGGTGATCACAGTGGTATAAAATTTGTATCAAACGGAAGCCGAGAAGGGCCTCATCGGAGGCAAAAACTGAGGAGGGGCGCGGCGACGCAGCTGGGTTTCAGCTGGGTTTTCTGGCCATTTGGCCAATGGTTTGGCTCTGGTTTGGCCATAGGCGGACTCAGCGTCGAAAAACGAGCAAGGGGGAGAAAAATTACCTCGATCGGCGGTCAGAAACTTCCCCGGTGCGGCGGCGGGTGGCGGCGGCCGGCTCCTCTGGCGTCTGGTTCTTCTTCTCCGGCGAGCACTGGCAGCTAGGGTTTCTTTGGTCAGGTGTGGGTGGGGGTATTTATACCCTTTGCCTTTTAATCTCGACCGTCCATCAAGATTGAATCTGAACCGTTCGATCGCGATTTAATTGGGATTAAATATGGGTCGTTCATCGCGATGCAATCTGAGTCGTTCGTGCCCGTGAATCTGGACCGTCCGTGCGCACGTTTGATCTGGGCTGTCCGTGTGCACGGGAACGGATCTGGGCCGTCCGATCGCGCGCACGCGGATCGCCCACGTGGCCCGTTCCCTGTCAGAGTTGCCTTGCCACGCGGCGCGTTCTGGTTGGTCGGGGCTTCTGACCGGGCCGCTGACGTGGCTGCTGACGTAGTGCTGACGTGGCACAACTTTTTTAAATTGCGTTTTGACCCACGGTTTCTGACTTTCTTTTCAAAAACACCCCCAGAATCCAAATTTTCACCCCTTTTTTCCAAAATCAATTTCAATTAAATCCAAATAATATTTTTACCCAATTTTATCATTATTATTATTTTTATTTTTATTGAATTAAATTAAATTAAATTAAATAAAAAATTAAAATAAATAAATAAGAATAAAAATAAATAAATAAAAATTCTTTATTTTTATTCGGGTGTTAAAGACCTGTAATATTTTTAGGGTTTTTTTATTTTTTTCTTCAAAACACATAATTATCGATTATTAATCCTCAATTTACCATAACCGAGAATAGGGTGAAGGATCCTTATCCAGATCGGTGTTTTAAAACATCGTGTTATCTACTACACCTCCTAACAAGTCCCGGATTTCTTGAATTTTTCCTGCGAGAATTCAAAATACTTGTCATATACCTAAAAATACCTCAAAAACCCAAAATCGGTGTTGAAAACCCTTTCCAACTAATTTTAAGGTTCCGACACAGCGGCACCATCGTGTTCCGGCGCCGACTCTTCCGCCCACGGCGGTAGTTCACCTCAGCTTGGCCGGTTTTGGCCAGTTTTGGCCGATTTTACACGTATCCTTGCAAAAACACATGTTAGGGAGCCTTGGTTGGCCAGAAAATCACAAAAAAAAACTGAACTTACCAGCATGGGGATCTCTGGGTGCAGCAGCTCCGTCAGTTCTCCTTCGCGACTGGGGTTTCTTCTTTGGCTAACCTGCGCAGAAATGGACAGTGAATGCAATGGTCAAAAAATTTGTGTGAAACAGGAAACGGGAAGGAGCTCATCGGAGGGGTTTTAGGATTTCGGCCCCGGGGGCTCTGCTGGACTTTATTCATAATTTTTAGCTCGCACACCATTTCTTTTGCTCTGATATGGCCACAAGGAGACTCAAAATTGAATTTCGAGCATATAGGGAAGAATTTTACTTTTTTTGTGGTCGGTGGTAGCTTCGGTGCGACGGCGACTGGGGGTCGGTCTCCTTCTCCGACGGCTTGTTCTTCTTCTCCAGCGAGGGCAGGTGCGACTAGGGTTAGGGTTTCCTTACGACGCGATGTTTATATACTTATCCTATATCAATATGGGTCGTCCATTCGCGTCGATGTGGCGTGAGAAGAGTCATCTGATTGTTGTCTGTTTAGACCAATTGTGTGGGAGAATCTGGACCGTTCATTGAGATTGATTTCGTCTGTCCGATCCCGCCTAAGGAGGGAATGCATCTGAGTCGTTCACACATGTGGGATTGAATCTGGGTCGTCAGATTATTGGAGACATGGATCGCCCACGTAGCACCAATGTCAGCGTGTTTTTCCACACGGTATGCTCTGGTTCGCCATAGCTACTGACTGGGCCGTCCCACTTGGCCAAATTTTTTCTTTTTTCTATTTTGACCACCTGTTTCTAATTTTTCTTTCAAAAACACCTCCTGAACCCAAAATTTTACCCATCTTCTCCAAAATTACTTTCAATTTTGTCTATAACCTATTTTTCTCAAATAATTTAATAAAATTAAATTAAAATAATATTTTTAATTATTTTTATAAATATAAAAATTGATCCCGGACCAAATTTCGGTCCCAAATATTACAACTTTCTCCCCTAAAAAAAATTTTAGTCCCTCAAATTTTTCACCATCTCACTTAGTCAAACAGTTAGGGGTACTGGGCTCTGAAGTCCGATTCTATCTCTCACGCAGCCTCTTTCTGTGTGTAATTCTGCCATAGGACATTGACAAAGAAAATTTCTCTGTTGCGAAGCACTCTGCTTTTTCAGTCTATAATACCTACTAGTACCTCCTCATATTATAGATTCTCCTGGAGTGAAAGGGGCTCGTGGGACAAAATGTATGAGGGGTCTAGACTGTACTTGCGTAACATGGATACATGAAACACATTATGACCCTGATAGCTCTGGAGGTAATGTCAATCTATAGGCAGTCGTACCAATCCTGTCTAAGATCTCAAATAGCCCAATGAATCGCGAATTTAATTTTTTTCTCTTGCCAAACCTACTGATTTTCTTGAAATGAGTTAAGAAATACTCGATCACCTTTCTCAAATTCTAAATCCTCCACTGGGTGTCTGTATAACTCTTCTGTCCCCTTTGAGCTGTGTGGATGTTCCTCTTGATTTTAACTATCTTGGTTGTAGTCTTTTCTACAAAATCTGGGCTGAATAATTTTCTATCACCCACCTATTTCCAATAGATAGTTGATCTGTCGAGGCAGCCATACAATGCTTTATACGGGACCATGCCAATACTTACTTGGTAGTTGTTATTATAGGCGAACTCTATCAAAGATAGGTGATCATCCCAATAGCCCCCGAAGTTTAGAACACAAACTAAGAGTATATCCTCTAGTGTGCGAATTGTTCTATGTCCATCGGTTTGAGAGTGGAATACAGTACTAAGGGATAGTTTTGTTCTCATGGCTTGCTGAAAGCTAGTCCAAAACCGAGAAGTAAACCTGGGGTCATGTTGGATACCACTGTCACTAGAACTTCATGTAACCTGACTATCTCCCGGATATATATTATTGCTTACTTATCTAAGGGGTCGGTTATCTTGATAGCCAAAAAGTGAGAGGACTTAGTGAACCAGTCGACAATTATCTAGATAACATCATGTCCCGAGCGTGCCTTAGGTAATCACGTCACGAAGTCCATTGTGATTTGTTCTCACTTCTACTCCAAAATTGGTAATAGCTAAAGTAGTCCGCCTAGGCGTTGATGCTCTGTCTTAACCTGTTAGCATATCAGACACTTGGAGACAAAGTCGGTTATCTCTATTTTCATCCCGCTCTACCAAAATCAGGGTCACATACTTTGATATATTTTATTACCTTTGGGATATATGACGAACTTTGAGTTGTGAGCCTCTGTCATAATGTCCATTGTCAGTTCATTGTCATCTGGAACATACACCCTATCCTGAAACCTGAGCAACCCATCGGCAGAAACTTAAAATTTTGGATTTACTCCCTGTTCTGCATCTTTTCTAAGATCTACTATGGTAGAATCAGTTAATTAGGCTTTCTTTATTATCTGGATCAATTCGGGTTGGATAGTCAGGTGAGTCAAATATGTAACTCTCTTCAAGTCCTAAAGTCGTATCTGTTGTGCGGCCCCTATTACTCTGCATTTAGGAACCATTAGGTGAGTTAACATACCTGTACTTTTTCTGCTGAGTGTGTCGGCTACCACATTGTCATTGCTCGGGTGATACAAAATAGTTGGTGCATTGGTTAGTCCAAATGGTATGACAAGGAATTCATAGTGTCTATACTTAGTTCTAAAGGCTATCTTGGGAATGTCCTTTACCCTGATCTTTACCTAATGGTAACTCGAACGTAAGTCTATTTTGGAGAAGACTTGGGCATCCTATAACTGGTCAAAAAGGAATCAATCCTAGGTATAGGGTACTTGTTCTTGATCGTGACCCTGTTCAATCCCCTGTAGTCAATACATAATCTTAATATCTCATTCCCCTTCCTTGCAAGTGTGACTCTAGCACCCCAAGAAGACACACTATATCAGATGAATCCACTATCCTTCAATTCATTGATCTGTTTCCTCAGCTCTTCCATCTCAATATAACTCATGTGGTAAAGGACAACCGAGATAGGCTGGGTGTCAAGCTGAAGATTTATAGTGAACTTAACTTCTTTATCCACTGGCAGTCCGGGTAATTTATCAGGAAATACATCCGGAAAGTCTTGAACTACTAGAATTTCTTGAATACAAAATTCTTTCTTATGTTTGCCTAATATAGAGAAGACAATCGAGTTAAAACACTACGTAATAAGAAAATTGCGGGAATAATATTTAAAAATTTTATTAACTTGTAAATTACTCTTCATTAGGAGGGTTGAATACAAGTTTCTTTTGGAAACAATCTACGGTGACGTGATAAGCTGCTAACCAATTCATTTCTCGAATTACATCGAAGTCTCTCATGTCAACCTCTATCCTATCCAGACTCAATTTTTTATCTATTATGTCTATGATACAAGATTTGTATATAACCTCCCCTAATAGTATCCTACTTCTAAGAGTAGACACAAATAATACAGAATCAAGTCTTTTAGGTAATACATTCAAGTTTTGTGTAAAAGCATGAGACAAACGAATGTGAAGCACCAATATCAACCAAAATATGTACAAGATGATTACAGATAGTGTATATACCCCGTATCACATTCAGGTTGATTTCAGCATCTTGTTGAGTGAGGTTATAAGCTCTACCCTAAATAAGAGGTCTGGCCTGATCTGATTTTGTGGGCACTCTCTCGTGTAGTGTTAGGCACTCCCACATATGCGACAGGTATTGTTGAGATGATAGCAGGGTCAGTCTCCATGATCTTTGTCACAGTGCTAGCAAGTCCTACCGCGTCCTATTACCGGAGCCTGAGGAAGAGCCTGAGTTACTGGCTTAGGCCTCTTGTTCTGCTGAACCGGTGTAGTAGGTACTGATCTGCAATATAAAATCTGGGGTTTGGGATTCCCTACTACTTAAGGAAAGATACGAAGGTTCATCTCCACTAGTTGTGCCTTGGCTAAAATGGCTAAGTAGGTGCTGAGCTCAAATACGTACAGTTGTTGTCTTATCTCAGGATGGAGGCCCCACTCGAACTTCCTTACCTTCTTGCCTTCATCCATCATGCTCTCAGAGGAATACCGACCTAATTCTAAAAACTTTCGGGCATACTCTAACAAAGTTATATCACCTTAGATTTGGTGTGCAATCTCAATTTTCTTCAAATGTCGAAGGTGCTCTAGGAGGTACTCTGCATTGAAGTTCATCAGGAACTGTTCCCAAGTAACTGGAATTGGCAAGGTGACCTGCTTGAGCTGCCCACCAGCGACCTGTCTCTCCAACGAGTATGTAGGTGGCAAGTACAATTTTCTGTTCAGGAACCACTCTAAGAGTTACGAAGGTCTTCTTTGTCTCAGTTAACCAATACTCAGCATCTTCAACAGAGGATGTCACGACAAAGGTATATCGATTTAGTATTTTATATATTTCAATGTTACTTGGGTCTATCATGGGTGGAACTAAATCCCGTGGAAGAAAAATTAGATTGTGTTAGAGAGGGACCAATGACCCTGTGGCAGTGCTAGATGATACGGTGGAGGCATTGGATTGAACTGTGGTAATGTCGGATGATACGATAGAGGAGCAAAGTTGTACCGGGGTGGCTCCAGATCTTCCCACTGCAAGGGTGGCTCAAACTATGGCAGTAAGGGAGGGTCAGATAACTCCATCCTTTCCTCCCGGGCCTGCTGGGTAGAGATGAGTCTCTCCAGTCTCTCAAATGGTCGATCAACATTCTCTCAAAATAAACCATCTTGGGTTGCTCGATTTAATGGGGGTCTTTCTCTCCTCATATTTTTGTACCTGCATTTCACAAGAAATGATTGAGCAATAGTTTGTATTTGGTGTTTTTAAGTCTCTATGAAAAGAATGGTTCCGAGGAATACGACTCTAATACCAACTGTAGAGGTATAAAACCTTAAAAGAAATAAATTTATAATTTAAATACGGAAGCAAATAATAATATTAGGATTTACATTCCTTACACAATAAATTGAATTGCCCAATATGGCTATGGTAATGTCCTTTCTACGTGGTTCATAAAAGACAAATAGTAATTAAAGAAAAACGAATAAATAAGTATCCTAGGGTAACCTTCACTAGCACTTAAAAAGAGTCTGAGAGGTAAACTACTCACAACCCTCTTATTGATCAAGATCTAGATCTTAGTCTTCTTGATCTCAAATAGTTAATGAAAGGGTGAGCTGTACTAGCCCAGTAAGAATATTAGACTAATCACTTATACAAAAAATTGAAGGTTGGTAAAAATCAGAAAAAAATCAAACCTACTGGCGGGGGAGTCTCCGGGTGCGGTGGTTCCGCCAGTTCTCCTTCGTGGCTGGGGTTTCTTCTTCGACTAATCTGCACATAAAGGGACGGTAAATGCAATGGTCAGAAATTGTGTGAAACGGAAAACGAGAAGGGGCTCATTGGAAGGCTTTTAGGGTTTCGGCTGCGGCGGTTCAGCCAGGCTTCGCCCACAGTTTCCAACTCACCCACCGTCCCTTTTTTGATGATCAACGGTGGTTCCGATGCAACAGCGGCCGAGGGTTGGTCTCCTTCTTCGATAGCTGGTCCTTCTTATCCGATGAGGGCAAGTGCGGCTAAGGTTAGGGTTCCCTTGCGACATGATGTTCATGTATTTATCCTGCGTCGATCTACGTCGTCCATTTGCGTCGACATGGAGCGAGGAGAGATGTCCGATTATTGTCTGTTTAGACCGATTACGTGGGCGAATTTAGACCATTCATTGCGATTGATCTCGTCCGTCCGATTGCGCCTAAGAAGGGAATGCATCTGAGTCGTTCACGCGCGCGGTATTAAATCTGGGTCGTTGGATCGCTGGGCACGCAGATCGCTCGCGTGGCCTCCCATGTGGCACCGATGTCAGTGTATTTTGTCATGCGGCGTGCTCTAGTTCACCGTGGCTGCTGACTGGGTCGTCTCACGTGGCTGAATTTTTTCTTTTTATATTTTGACTCCCTATTTCTAATTTTTCTTTCAAAAATATCCACCGAACTCAAAATTTCACCCATCTTCCCCAAGATTGCTTTCATTTTCGTCAATAACCTATTTTTCTCAAATAATTTAATAAAATTAAATTAAAATAATATTTTTATAACTACGAAAATTGATTTCGAGACAAATTCGGGACCCGAATATTACAGTTTGAACTTACTCTAAAAATGGGGACTACACTATAAAGAATTGATATCACATAAGATGAAAAGACATGATAAACTGGTAGGCCTTATTTCTTAGGATTAAGCTTCTTTAATGAAAAAAAAGTTATGACTCTTAGTTTCCCGAGTACAGGGCAAAAAATAGTCCATGTGTAAGGGATGAACCCCCCAAATTAACTTTTCCTTAGCGACTCAAAAATGAAGTTTTTAGATTTTTTTTTTCTTTAAAGAATTTGGTATATATTCATTGTATAAGACCTTCAGTGGCCTAGAAAATAATAGATTATTTTAAGAAAAATTATTGAACTTCCTATACTAAAATTTTTAAACGGTAGATCAGTATTATCAATAAATGAAAGGTGATGGGGCAGTGTGTTTTAGACTCCATCTTAATATGCTCGTTGGTGAATTATGAGGTCAGTATATTGGTCGAAGAATGAATTGGAATTAGTGCAACTTTTGATTTGTTCTCCTCTATTTGGTTCTCTTCGTAATTGTAATCAAACAACTCATATTTTCTCTAAAGATATTTTCTCTTTGTTTTTTGTTCAGCAAGATGAATGTATCTTTCATTGATTTTTGATATGAATATGATGAACAAGAAAAGAGGCTTCATTCCTCTGTGTAGAAAAAGTGTCTTCTAATTTATTCAAAGGTGCAATTTTTTTATATTGTCCTATAATCGTATCTGGCTCGAAGACAAACACACTATGCTTTGGAAGATTATTTAAGATACCACTTGCCCATGGATGTGAGAAAATTATATCTTTACATTATTCCACCATATAAAATCTTTGAATGCTTTCTTTTCGTTCTTAATTATGCCAATTAAAAAGGGACTCATGCGCATACCTTAGCCTGAAAACTTGTTACTACTCACCAACTTTTCAGTGGGGTATAAAAAATTACCTCCTCAACTACTGCAGGGTTATTAATCCAGACCTTATCTTCTACGGCGTATACTTCATATGCATATGTACAATATATATCATCATCATAACTGCCTTTATCAAAGGAAAAGTTTTTGTAGTAAATTTTTTAGCTTTTTTCTTTTTTGAAAGATTTTATGCATGGAACCTTGTAATTCAAAAAAGAAGTAGAGGGAAAAGAACTTCTCTTTTGAAAATAATAATGCACGTAGGACAATACAGTATCTACTTGATCTCTGCTTTTCACTGCCTTTGATTCCACAGAACAAAAACTTTTTAATTTGACTATTTAAATGAGAGAGAGAGAGAGAACTTGAGCATCAAGACTAAACCCATATAATATCGTGATATCATGATATCATGATTGCTTCACTTTTTGGATGCAAATCAACCAGCTTTCTGGATTTTTTTTCTTTAAAAAAAAAAAAAAAAAGACAGTACTATAATTAGATGAATTGAAGGGAAACATCATATCTCAACCTGCAAACGAGGAATATAAACAATTTTCTTTTTTCATCCTCATAAAAAGAGAAATTTAAGGATATATGTCCAAATTACAGCCTTAATAGATCCATATATATATATATATATATAATCTACAAGTTTTATATATTATGCATATTTATTTATTCATTAAGATAAGTAAAAAGACAAATAGTAATTAAATTTTAGTATAAAACGTAAGCGAATATTTTCTTTGGCACAACTATTTCACTACAAGAAAAAATAATTTTTAGTGACCTGGGTGTTACTACAGGATCATCTTCGGTTACTTTTGTATGCAGCTTCTACCAACACAGTTCAATTGTCGGTATAGCTTTCAGTATATATAACTGGCGATGATACGAATTATCAACCTAATACCAACGCATTTTGCACAGGTATCTCTCCAAAAGCTTTTACTAACGCTTTGCTCATTGCTAAAAACCTTTATTATGTTTTTCTAGTGTCTCTTCACTTTCAAAAATTCCAAAGATAATATTTGTATTGTTAAATTAAAAGTATTATATTTTAAATCTATTAAAATTATGCATGTTAAATTTATAAAACAAGTATTTATGACGTTTTAAATTATCGATAATATTTCTTTATTGGTATTATCTTATAAATTTTCAGGTTGAAAGTACATCTATATCAATTTATTTTATGTTTTTGTACACAAATCATCTATTCATTCTATTTTCACGCAAGCTTTTATTTCATAACTAGTAGTCTTCATAATTTTTTAAAAACTTGAACATAAACCCGAGAAACAAACATCAATATTATTAATTAGATCATACTTCAAACTAACAAGAAAAAAAATAGTTCTTACCTTTAATTTTTAACTAATAATGAAAACATGAGTATTTTCAGTACATTCTTGTAATATTTCAAAAAATTAGTAATAATGTAACACCCAACAAAAATTTTAGTTTTTATTTTTATTTTTTTTATTTTTTATTTTTTTGATAAATATAATTATTTATTTATTTATTTTATTTTATTTTATTTTAATGAAAAAATGGGTAAAATTTTGTTAAGGATTAAATTGAAAACAATTTTAGAAAAAAATGGTGAAAATTTGGGTTCTGATAATATTTTTGAAAGAAAAATCAGAAATCGATGGTCAAAACGCAATTTAAAAAAATTGTACCACGTCAGCAGCCCCGGCCAACCAGGATGCGCCAAGTGGCAGAGGCGCTAACGCGGAAGGCAATGCAGGGGGGAGCCACGTGGGTGATCCGCGTGCGCCCGATCGAAAGGCTGAGATTCGTTTCTGCACGCACGGATGGCCCAGATTGAATCGCGAATGGACGACCCAAAATCACTCTCTATTTAATCGCGATCGGACAGTGCAGATCAAAAGCGATGACGGCTCAGATCAAAAGTGGATGGGTATAAATAACCCCATCCTCACCCAAACCCTAGCCCTAGCAGCTAGAACTCCTCGCCAGAGAAGACAACCCAACCGCCGGGGAGCCGACCACCGCGGCACCGGAACCTTTTTCGACTGCCAAAAAAGGTAAAAAAAATTTTTCCACGAAATTCAATTTTAAACCTACCCATGGCCAAATCGGAGTGAAAGAACCGGCTAATTGGCCGAAAAACACCATCGAAGGCTAGGGGAATTTCACAAACTGCCTCCGATGAGGCCTTTCCGATTCCTGTTTCGTGTAATTTTTCTACCGTTGTGATCACCGTTTCCTCTCTACAGGTTGATCGAAGCAAAACACCCAACTGCAACGTGAGCCGGAGGAGCTGCTGCACTGGAGAGCCCCGCCACTAATGAGTTTTAGTTTTTCGTATTTTTTTTCCCACCGAGGCCCTTTAGCGTGTGTGCTTGCAGGAATCAATGTAAAATCGATCGAATTCAGCCGAAATCGGTCGACCCGAGGTGGACCGCCGCCACAGGCGACAGAATCACCGTGCCGAATTTTTAAAATTGGTCGAGTAGGCCTTGGGACTGATTTTTAGGTTTATTTGAGACATTTGTAGGTACCGTAAGCACGTTTCAGTTCCCGAAGAAAAATTCAGGGAACCTAGGGACCGTTTGTAGGTGCAGTAAATTATTTAGTTTTTCGGTGTCAAATAAAGTAAGGACTCTTCACCCTATTTCTTATCATAGATTTGAAGTTTGAATAAATAATAATACGGTCTTTTGTACAAATTAAATAGATATGCATAATTAATTACGGATTGCTAATGGAGCCCGAATCGGACATTGTTCTCTGTTGATTTCTGTTGATTTATTTTACAGTGTAAAAGCATGATGGTATCTGGTTTATATATTTTATGGTTTAAATGCATGCATTACTTCCTTACTTGACAACTGTTTGATTTTGGGATTTAAGATATGATTGCATTAGCGGATGCATGTTTATTTGTTTATGTGATTATGTTTGATTTGGTAACAGAGACTAAGGAAAAACATGAAAGGGGTGTGATCTAATAAACAGATAAGATGACAGCCTCACTAAATATCCTGGGAGATGGTGGACGGACCGGATTCATAGAGAACCCTACCATGAACGTTGTCTCATACCGGATGGAGTATGGAGACTTGGTCATTTGGTGCTCATACTATACGGGGTATGGGACGGCCGCTTCACCCTCATACCAGACAGGGTATTGAGGTTTAATATCTTAGTGCTTATACCGGATGGGGTATGAAGACGACTCTATAATTAAGATTGTTAAGGGAAATGATTCACGTGTAGCAGGGACACCCCTATTGTAACGCCCCTTTTTTTTCAACGGCATAAGATAAAACAATCCCATGACCCGACACGCAAATCCCCTGCCAATTTAATCACACATAAAAGAAATTCGTCCACAGTTTATTGTTTAAACCTAATGTACGTACAATTCTACATATACAACACATAGCAAAACCATATCATACATTCCAGTAATCAGTATCCATACTAAAATAACTTACAAA